>OZ023332.1:34466929-34486929 GCA_964007535.1 Brachyptera risi
CAATGAAACATTCTGTTAATAACTATCAGTATAACTTAAATTAGGAGTGACTTAACGAAAGAAGGAAAAATAATGATTATAAATGGCAACAAATGGTATAAAACAATGAATGGGTAGAGATGATGATATTATGGATCTATGATGCTTACCAGAGTGAAACATGATTTCAGTGTCCGTTCAAAGGATTCCACAAGTCGGAATAAAAGCTTTCAGTGCGGGTGAACATATCAAATCTATTTTATTAAATCATCATATCATATCAAATTGATACAACATATTATGAATACTATTATAATGAATTTCTATGTTCCATATCCGTTCATTCAGTGGCATCATTCTGAATTCAAATGACATAATTAGTATATCAGTCAGATCACGATCTGTCTTATAAATTACACTGAAACTAGTTAGAAAACTGATTAAATGATAAGTAAGTAATTATTTTGTTACTAATCATAATGTACCAACTTATGCAGTAATTAGCCGTGATTTAAATTAACGTATAAATTCCCTTCTCAAATTGTATTTGCTTGTTTGCGTGATCAAAGCCTGGACTAATACAACTGTTACAATATTATATGATTGTTCCGTGTATTCAGAACTCAGCTTTCATTTACACATAACGGAACTTGATATGTATTTATACCGTCGGAACATCACAATCATTTTTCTCTCTATCTTGTTGTTTTTGTTGCTATTAATATATATTTTGAAACTCTGATGTATTCAATCGTATAGTTCAGCTATATCTCTTGGTTGTTTCGTGAGACATATTGGATTTATAGTTATTTATTTTATTCGTTGCGATCTATTCATCTGATAGAATATGTGAATGATTGCATGAATTGTATGCTATATATGTAATGTGAACAAATTAAAAAAAACGATATGTTTATTGTATTTTTCATTCATATATTTTGCTAATCAATACATTATATGTGTAAAGCACAAGATTTCCGATTTGAATGTGCTTTTTTGTCTTCCAGCTTTTCTGTCCAATTATATAAACACTCGAATAAATGTATGTATGTGTGTATTGTTTCTACGGATGTATCTTCATCTATTTTCTTTCGTTAAAAAAATATGCATCTCTTGTACACCATAAAAAAATGTCGCATGAACTTATCTCTTCATTTATTTTCTGTATCTGTGTTGATGATTCAAGTCACAATGGTTTGTGATGTCAAGTCTCCGGTAGAATAAGCCAGAGGAGATGGAGTTATTGTGAACTACATCTTGTTCCTACTTAACATTATCATGTTTCTATCATCAACAGCTCCATTTATAATGAATCAATTCATTTATCAACGTGACATCAGCTGTGCTATGATAGAATAAGATAATTAGTGACTATTCCTGATAATATACTCTGAAATTATTCGCCGAACAAATTATTGTCGATTAATAACTTCGGTACATTACGTTCTGATCTTATTAAAATTTACACTGTACCGTTGTGATTCCAATGAAAACTTTATAATTCCGATTCTCCATATGAATATTTGAAATACGTATGTCTGGGTTAGATGTTAGTATGAATGAGCGAGTGACAAAAAGAACAAAAAAACTGAGATAAAAAGTAAAATAAAATGATGAGAATGGTGATAATGGAATGATGAAGTGAAAGAAAATTCACACAAAAAAAAAACATGTCGACAATGGAACGCGAACAAGCAAATTTCAACGCATTGTCGGAGCCAAACAGAAGGGTTCAGTTCTTTATTCTGTTATTCTCCATTCTGTCTATGGAATGTGATGTACTGATGTCCCAATGATACTATACATTCCTTCTAGCGAGAAGGAATGCAAAACTTGATTATGATAATATGACAGTATAGTATTTAGGGAAAAAAACATTCATGCGCGTAATATTTATATCTTTGATGGCAGACATATGAAAAATTCCGATCAGGATGTATTGGAATGCATTCTGTGGAGTATATACTATTGATATGAGCACTGAAACAAGAATAGAATGTGAAATCCAAGCATTTTCCATGAAAAAATTAGAGATTGAATGTGAACAGATTTTATTCGAATGAAAAATTGAATTTCGAATTGAATCATATGATATCACCGCAATTGTAATTCACTGAAGTTTTATTTAGGGATTATAAATTTCTAGAATATTATACGCCATCAAAGATTTTTCGCATAGTAATTTGAAGAAAATGAAATGAGAGAAGTTTTGAGTGATGCGTAGATGTATAGATATTGCATCCAATATTGTTGGAATTGTTGGCGCTGAAAAAGTTTTCAAAAAGTGACAACTTTAATCAGAATTGAATTCATTACCATATGTGAAAATGCGCTCTGAGAATTGAATTTTCCTCATCTCAATAATTTTCAATTCGACTGCTTAATGAAATAAGAATTTAATCTTCAGAGTGAACTTTGAAAAATGAAATAAGATCAGTCAAGAACCGGAATTGAAAAGTTGATCTAGTTTGACTTATTTTGAGAGTTGATGAGAGCAAAAAGGTGGGTAACCGTGGTGATTTACAACGCTCAACTCTCAACGAATGTTTTCTCATGTTGGTAATTCTAGCTTGAAGTGATTTTAGTTGGCTGAGTGTTTTTTTTTTCAAAACAAAAATTCCGTGCTATGCAATGGATTACATCTCGCAATGGCTATACCCTGAAGACGTATTCAATTTATATTTTCAAATATCGAAACTTCAAGATTTGACATGGAGGTTATGAAAATGTGATGAAATTCTCATCAAATTTGTAGCTTTAATAACAAATTTGAATAAAATAAATGAACATTCAGAAATGTAGATGATTCTTTCGATCTGGAAAATTTGCAATTACGATTTTGTGTAATTTCATCAAAAAATGTAGAAATATTGCATGCAGTCATTGAATAAAATCTCATCGATTTCAATTACGAATGAATTAGAATCAATTCAAAATGAGATATATTGAGCTCAATTCTAAATTTGAAAATGAATATTTGAAATTTCAAACGAGTTCATTGTCAACTGAAAATTGATTCCGGAATAATATTGAACAGAATGTAGTTTAAAATGGCATTTCTTCAATCAACAGAAATGCAATGATATTAAAAGATAATTGGTACGCATCAACTGAGATACAAATTCCAACCGTCAAATACATTTCCTCCAAGTTGTAATTAATTACATTTCATCAACATCATCGAGGAAGCAAGTATTTCTTCACCAAGAATATTTCAAACAGGCAGTTCTATGTTCAGAGTCTAGACAAAAGTATGTGCTATGAAATATGATGGTTGAATAGAATGAAAAAAAACTAAATGTGACTAGCTAACCGAACTCAAACAAACCCTGATACATCTTTTCATGATAATATATATATATATTGTCATTACATAATAATTGAGTATAATAAATATATTTATATCGATTTGTACATTGATTAATTCATTCTTGAGATGTGATGATATTGAAATATATCGATATATAATAATATATAGCAGGTGAATGCCAATTAGGAAAAAATTCCTGGATAGTTACTGCAATATATTTATGCGCCACGACCGCTTATTTCCCATATTATTCAACTCATCAAATACGAAACTTTCATCTCAACATCTCACCATCTAATTTATTCATCCAACGCCAATAGATCCTAATTACCATGCAGTTTGTCGATGAACCCACCCAGTGAGGGAAAATCGATATTTCGATTTGAGGATCGTATCCGTATCCTACCTTGTTAAAATTCTACATTATATAAACTCATTCATAATCTCTTTCGCCAAACAAAAATTTGGCAACTGCAGAACATAAAACTCTTCTCATGTACAATAGTGTATGAATAATATATATCTCGACATGGTTCGTCGACATGGTCGACATAGTCGACATGGTTGGTTTATAACCTTCACTTCAGAAGAGAGGTGTGATCTTAAAAAGCGACAAGGGTTGAAAAAATGTGAAAAATACAGTGAAAAATGGGCTTTTTGGTGATGACTTGTTTTCCATACATGTATAGGAACGCAGATCTTTCCAACTCTTACAAGTCAGTATACATAACAAAAATTGTGAAACTGAAGCAAAAGTGATATATTTTTTTCAAATCTCATAATATGATGAGCTTAAATCAAGAGTATACAAGTACGTTTTCTGTTCGTCTAATACTTTTTGATTCATATATGCAATATCTCCAGGTTGACACACTTGACCAAGAGAATGCCCTCATCAATTTTTCAGCGTGAGTTTAGTGAGATAAAGCAACGGCTTTACTATTGGTTCACACTGTAAGTCTTGAAAAACAAGTAAAAGTTTTTTCTACCTAAATGCACCAATACAACTTGTGGTATTGTTTGAGTTTCAACAGGTATCAGACAAACACAAAAACTCCACTCCAGGTTCAAACTGTCACATCTATGTACAAGCTGTGTATACAGTTGACAGAGATAATAGTTTAGTCAAAAAATAGGATGAATATTAATTCGATTTGATACATATATATTTACATTTACACAGATATATTTACAAACGTTACGTGTCTCTATGAATATAGATTCTCCATTAAACCGCGCTAACACGCTATCACCATAAAACTCATTCCCCTCATCTTTTTTTTCATTCATCGTATAACCAACCTATCTGCTGGTAAAATACTCGCGACCAGGAATAATTTCGAATATTTTCACATGTAAAAACAAACGACTGAAATTGTTATACTTGCACATAATCCATCATTGACAGCGGGTAATGTCCATCGGGCCACAACATGTAACAAATAATCGTGGTCTCCCCATTTTTATAGCTGGAACAAAATTAATATATCAGTCATCAACTCTCTTTCTCTCTGTCTCTCTCTCTCTCTCTCTCTCTCTCTCTCTCTCTCTCTCTCTCTCTCTCTCTCTCTCTCTCTCTCTCTCTCTCTCTCTCTGTATATATATATATATATATATATATATATATATATATATATATATATATATATATATATATATATATATATATATATATATATATATATGATATAGCCTACATATCTTCTATGTACCAGTCCTTTGGATGGGAAAATAAATTAATTGATTAAATATACAACAAAAAATCATTATATCCTTGTACCCACGAAAGAATGCGATTTTCTACAAACTTGATGATTGTACTAGCGTCTCTAATTACCCAATCTCGCTACATCTTCAAAGACTTAAGGCCTCTGAAAGATGCAATTATTGTGCTTCCTTATATCGCAAACCCTCCTCTGGAAAATCACACCAGCCTTAAACTATAATGGTGTGAGAATAAAACTGCTATTTGTGATTGTTTAATTGGTGAATGAACTGTTCTTTCTTTGTGGATACAAGTTGTACAAATGATAGTTTCACTTCATTGTTTTTCGGTTCAAGTAATGTTCCTGATTGTATAGCTATTGGATAAACAGCAATTTTTCGTTCAAAATAGATCCTTTCACAGAAATGTACGTTAAATAACAATTTGGTACATCTATTCGTGTGCATAAATCGAAAGATATTAACATTTTCTAAAAGTTTTTGTTTATTTTGAAGTTGGAGAACCTTCCCATTCCATTACAGAGACTTCATAAGAATACAACCTCCTCCCACCAAACTCATCATATCAAATCAAGCTTGAATCATAAACGAGAGCTGATATACTAACAAGATACTTCGCTCTGATAGCAAAACAAAACTGAACTTTCTCTGCACACTTCCAGCTACCCCTCCTGGTCAGCAGTCCCCTCTTAGTGCCTTCGAGCAGGCCTATAGTGAATCAAACCCAAGCACGTTTGCTGCGCATTTTATCTATCTGAAATAACTTCACATCATGTGGGGTCATAATATAATAGATGGTATTGGGGTTGATAAAAGAGTCAGTTTTTAGATAATTGAAATGGGGTGGTAAGATCGCTCTTGTGGTGCGCCTTCCAAACGATCCTATCTTTCATCCATGGCCTTGATTGGAGAGCAATAATGTTCAAGTTTCAATGTTATTAAAAAAGTACATTATCATACCACATGAAATTTCTTAGAGTATATTTTTTGTGTATGCCTGAATTGAGATGAAAATTGAAACAAACGAAAAACTGATTCTTGCATTCTCATAAAATATTGAAGTATTGAGATCACTTCACTTCAAGAATTCAACAGGTGAATCAATATATTATTTTTCATCATTCTATACTCTGATCGGAAATTTGATATTGTGTATTTGGGAAAATTACGATTCTTCTGATACCTCACACTTTACAATATTACCTGATCCAAAAGTCATTCTCACTTTGAACGGGCAAAGCAAGAGCTGTCAAGATTCTATCATCAAAACGCAATATTTTATAAATAAATCACACTTTACATTATTACCTGATCCAAAAGTAATTTCCACTTCGAACGCAAACCAAGAGCTGTCAAGATTCTACTATCAGAACGCAATATTTTATAAATAAACAGGAGATGACACTCCACAATGAAAAGTTAAGTTAACTTGAGAGCTGTACGGGCAATCAACACTTACATAAATCAACAGGTTTACCTCTTAGTCTTTGTGGTTGAGAAAAGAATGCAGGGAAACGCTAGCAGACAGCTTGCTAGCCAGATGATGATCAATGCCACGCGAGCTTTTCTTCGTGACATGTGGTGCTGTAATGGTCTGACAATTGCCATGTACCTGAAAAAAAAAACGAGCTATAACTGAGAAAATGTGGACAGCGTCACTCTCAGGCCAGATTACCGAGAGATATAAATCCCACAATCCTCTAGAATTGGCTTGGTAATTGGAGTATGTGAAAAAAATATATATGAAAATGAAAAACACGTATTTTCAATTTGGTATAAAATGGTTAATCATAATTTCAAAGATTCCATTTTTTCACAAAACAAACATGAGAAGTTTCAGGATTAGGTTCAATTCTGATCCGGATATTCTACTTAATTTACATATGTTGTTCCTGAACATCATATTTTAATATTGAAATATCCAATATTCAATGTCCAATATTCACATGTTACCAAATGACGAATGAAATGAATTAATGAATTGATTAGTAATCATCCAATTGATATTCTAAATTCAATATTCAATATTTAATATTCGATATTTAATACGTTCTAATTTGAGAAACAATCACTGGTGTCACGTTATCGATGTTTCTAATTTTGTATTCATTTTGTCCATTCATTTATCCATCCATTCATCTATTTATCATCATTATTTGATTATACATTCATCCGGATAATATTTGTATCAACTCATATTTGCTCGTTATGAGGAGGAAAAGATAATGGCCAATGAGACTGAAGGGACCACTGAGAATTACCACCTACACTATGAATCATCATTATAAAAAACAATTTCAATTCGTTACGCATTAAGATGAGATTCAAAAAACTAATTACTCATCAACCTGAATTTGAATAACATTATAAAAACAACTCATCACAACTGCTGTTATTAAACTTTCTCACCAAGCTAAACTATAATTAAAAAATAAAAAGTTTAAATTGAAATGTATGAAATTCATACGAGAAAAACAAGACGAAGTTGAAGGTTAGTTATGTACAATTTATTACATAACTATGCGTGATCCTGGTAGTGAACGGCCCCTGAGATTTAATTCATTATAAAAAATTATCATACGTGTAACAGAAAAGTTTTTCTATTTCAAATCTCAATGTCAATACGAACAAAGTTGGTAGGTGAAATAATTGTTCACGCTTCCAAACGTTGGAAACACACTGAGCAAGACCAAATGCTGAGCAATGTTGCAATTACTGTAGGTCTGTGGTTTAGCTAATTCCACCTGCTTACATAATTTCAAATTAATTTCATTCGATTCTTATATTCATTCCATCTGATTCAAAGTTTTTTCTATCTGATTTGGTTTTTCTGATAAATTCTAAAACCAATGTATCAATATTTTTTTTTAAATATGGAGTGATTGATTTTTTCTTTTTTTTTAACGAATGACCAATTTATTCTATTATTCCAGTTATAGTTATGATATATACTAATCTAACGGAGACATATACGATCATTTTCAGCCTGAAGAAAAAAAGTTTCATTTTATAGCATAGTAGTAACTGTTGGTAGGGTCATCAAGCATCAGAAAAGTTTCTGCTCTGAAGGTTTTACAGACATTGGCCCGAAGAATCATTCAAGCTACAAACTACAAGCTGCGAACTGATTCATTTTTAATAAGTCGTAGATAGTAATAGTAGAGAATTGAAACATGATAATAACACATGATCAATGTGTGATTTATAAAATGAAAGATAATTTTTAGAAACACAATCAATGGTGATTTATAAAATAATCGATAATGTTTAGAAATACTTTCAACTCACCACTGATGTGAACGTGCACATATAAACGTAATGCAAATTTTCATCACGGTTCGACCATATTTCTGGAGAAATTGTTCTGATTGGAATGGATCAATTTTACTTCGATACATTCGGACAAAAATTCACTACATGGAATATGGATACGCTAAAAATCTCAAATAGAATCAATCCTGTTACCCTTTTCGGACAAATAATCTCACGAAGAAAAACTATTGAACTTTCCCAGCATCTTTGTATTAAACCGTCCGACACATTAAACATCATCACAAATAAGCAAATTCATACATTGCTGATTTGAGTAAATTTCTGATCAAAACCACGCGAGAAGTTACAAATCTCTTGAACAAAATGAAGAAATATGCAGTGTGGAAGCGATAACATACTCAGAATTCAATATTGAATCTACAAAACGGATAAAAATGATATTTATATCGCGAAAAATGTTTGACCTTAATACAAAAGTTTGTATCCCGATTCTAATTAGAAAAGCGAAGGTTTGATCATGCTAATCCAAAAGACATTTTGTTGAATATTGACTGTTTATATTTCAAAAAAATAGTCAGAAACATTATTTTCCCTCATGTTACTACTCAGAGAGTATTTATCTATCACATATAGGAAACAAATCAATTTTGCGTCACGGCAAGTTTTAGCCTCCTCAAGTTGCGATTCGCTTTCGCTCGGCGTTAAAGTTTGGCCGAACTCGACGCTCAGAAACCGCGTCGCTCTCGTCACTGATTGGTCGTTTTTCCAACATGGTGGCCGAAATATCTGCTTTGCGAATTCGCTCAGTGAATTAAGCTTTAAGCTTTCGCTGGAACCCTTGTTTGAACGCGGTTGCATAAGATGTAATTACCCAAGATAAGTATGAAAAAGGGTCACAATAAAAAGCAACAAATTTTGATTAAAATCTGAAAGTGCATGTTGAACTAAATGAACATCGTGCAGTATAATCATGACTATGAATGGCTTTATATCAGTATCATGCAATAAACATCTGTCATTAATCAACTGATGTTGTACATATTATATATCTTGTCCCACATTCGAATATAAAGAGCCATTATAAAATATAAATGAATGAGACATGCAATTTCGATCTAATCAGGTTGAATTATCATAATATGTTCGGAATATTTGGATTTACATAGAGCAAACTAGGTGAACGCAGCTAATGTGGTGTAAGATGAGCGAGGCATTTTATATATGGTTTGTTGTCGAAAACCATAGACACAACTTGAGTTCAAAACTATCAGGTACATTTTTTTTCTACAGCACAGACTTGGAACTCTTGATATATAATTTTTACAGGATTAAAAATGTATTCACTCAAAAACGTCTGAACCAATTTTTTTTTTGAACTGGATATAGAAACAAGTATTTGCGTGTTGATTACATTTGTTTTAAATTCATTCCAACCGGATGAATAATGTTAAACTACACTCAATGCTATCATTGCGGGGATTGACACATTTTCAGAATCATTTCTCGGACGAAATATTCAATTGATTTGACTTTGGAAACGATACCAATCTATTCTGGTATGGCATCAATGTTCAGAAAATATGTCATTGTTTATCGAAAAGTTTATTGCTCACTTTGTCTGATCTGTATGCCATTCACGCAAATAAAACATTGATACAACCTTGATAACCGATGCTAAATACCGATGCTAAAAGATCTCAAGTATCGTCAAAACAAGCGTCAACACATTGTCAAAACAAAGTCATAATATTTTCATCACTGAAGAAGAGATTGGAATCAGGAGAGCATTTTTATATCCTCAAAACTCGAGGAATGTCACATTCAACGACATTAATGATTGAAAATGATTCTTATTTCCAGTTTTGAATTTCGATATTTTCTATATTTGTACTATGGGCAAACCTTTGGACAAATAAATAAATTGAAAATTATATACATTGAATAGCCAAAATATACTTGTATCCACGAAAAGAAGGTCGGTCACCAACTTGAATAATATTAATATCATTGTTGTATTTATATACAAATACAATTCTGTATTTGTTGTATTTGTGAGGTATCATAATTTTCTGGGCAAGTTTTCACTGGGCCAGATATAATCATCTAGATAGTTAGTCAGACTCATTTGCTCTATTTATCTTATATGAATAAATGTTATATGTATTATTTCATCTTTATTATTATAATCTTTATTATTATGTATATGGTGTTGAAGACCATCAGTTTTAAATAATCAAAATGGGGTGGTAAGATCGCCCTTGTGGTGCCCCGTCCAAACGATCCTATCTTTCATCCATAGCCTTAATTGGGGAACAATGACTTTGTATCAAGTTTCGATGTTATTAAAAAAAATATATATATATATATATATATATATTATTATCTGATGGCACACATCTGGACGATGACATTTTGAAAATGTCCCAAAATATACTCCAGAAGCAAAACATTATTGTGTTCTGTTAGAATTAGGAAACATTTAGAGTTGGTCCAAAACCAACGTGTGCGTTGACTGTAAATTCCCTAATGGGCATATTTCTACCAGGTTAAATTGATTCAAAAATCATTTTCCATCCATATATGAAATTATTTCGATAACGATTTGTTATCTTTATCGATCAACTGGATGATTTTTTAGATTATTATGTCTCATCTCATCCACATTTAAAAATGATATTCAGTCATAAAACTGATGAGAAATGCAACTGCATCTTTCAAAGCGTCAAATTCTTCAAGTTGCAGAGATGATATATAATTACAAAATTCTTGACAATCATTTATTTTGCAGATAACCTTCTTCTTAAGTGGATGCAAGTATATATACGACTACATTATCAAACCCATGACCACATGGGGGTCTGATACATAAAGAATCTGAACCAGCCTAAATGGAGCCGTTGTCCAAGATAGAAATTGTCAAATGGAAAATTATCATTATATACCTTAATCATGGAACGTGCGTCACGTCTCCTCGTACTTGCTTACTGTTGGTATGGTATACTTACAGTGTATAAATAAATAGTTTCATGTTATATACCTTCTAAGTGGATGGTGTTGAATAATAAATGAGTTCTAGGCTTACCGATCCATAGATATAGCCATTAACGTGAACACGCTGGCGGCCAGAGAGACATTGGCCACAAAGTTATTGATGGTGCAGTAAATTGGTCCGAACGGCCAATCAGAATTAAGCATGAAGATGAAGTTGAAGATACAGTTGAGAAGTGCCATCAGCAAATCGGAAACGCTCAAATTGACCAGGAAGTAGTTGGTCACTGAACGCATACGACGATGAGCTGTGAGAAAACAAAAGCGTCACGTTATTACTCTAGTGACGACTCATTGTCGTTCATAAATTCTGGAGATATTATGATCATGTGAACAATAAAAGTTGAATGAATATATATAAATCTTTATTGAAGACTGTGTCATGGTACACATGATTGCCGTTCGACACATAATAATAATCAAATACAAAATTAATGAAGTAGAAAAACACACAATAATGATAAATCACACATGAATGATTGATAAAAGAATCAATTTAGAAAATAATGAGAGAGTAATGAACAGTAGCCTTATTCACAGTTTTAGCCTCATCTAAAAAAGTATCAGTATGAACAGAGATAAAAAAATAATATTAAAAAATTACAAAAATTACGAATAATTATGCTATGAATGTGAGAACTAATGGTTTCTCAAAATGGCAATAGATCCTTTCAAGGCTAAAATTCGTATCAAATTTATGAAATCACTGTTTAGATTTAACTTCCTACAAAATTCTACTAAAACACTTGTGATAGTGCCCCTAGCGTCTATCAATAGACCAATCACGGTGATATTCGAAATATTATAGGTGGTTATCAAGGTATGAAGATGTTGTTTCGTAGATTTAGAATTCAGATACCATTTGGAATGGGATCATTACAATGTATACATTTTTTAAGAAAGAAATGTGAACATTCTCTTATCGTTGAATTTTTGTAATCGTTTTTTTATTTGATCTTCCTATATCTTAGGAAGTTAAAATTGGTCAAATTACATCAAAACTTTGAACTTTCACCAACCAGTAAGTGGGATCGTTAAAAATGATAAACTTTTCACAATATTCTAGTGCATTATTCAGCAAGTAATTAATTCTGGCCTATTGTCAATTGAAATTAGAGTAAAAAGTTTTTTTAATTGAAGTAGAAATTGATTCATTCTACCAGCTGCAATATTAAGATCCCACAGAATCCTATTAATAATTACGTAATCACCGTTTAATTGAATATCTTATTGCATGCAAATTTATATCAGAAGATCGTTTTTAGATCCAGCGTAATTTAATTGTGGAATCTGTGACCATTTCCAAACTGTACTTTTAGACGAGCTCGATCGTTTGCTTAGTCAGAAATTGGCAGAAATTGGAAATACGGAGGAAGGAGGATCGTTTATGTAATTTCTTCAGGGTAATGGAGGGAGAGGGGGGGTGGGGGGAGCTGCATGAGTTGATAAAAAGAAATAAGTCAGGGTATGGAGGTAGGCGGGGTCATGATAGAGCGGTAGTCATAAAGGGGGCTACATTAGATGTCGGTAAATTCTCTTTCTTAAATAGGACAGGTAGGGACTGGAATGGGCTTAGTAGAAATGTTTTTGAAGGGGATGAAATCAGGTTAAAGTTATTCCGTCAGAGGGTTAAGGATATGGTGGGATAGGGGTACTCAGGGAACTTGCCACCGCGCATTTATGTGCATTTGCAAGAGTTAAATAATAATAAATAATAATAGTCCAACTCGCGCCGAGTTTAACACGTGCCTCTCATCATTCTGTATGAGCACACGCCCATAGCTTCTATTAGAAACAAAATGTAGAAATATGGTATTTTAAACAATCGGTATAGTGAGAGTTTATGGTGTGAAAACTTAAAAGCAATGGGCCTGGGGTCTGTTATCGTCAACTTGAATCAAACAATAGCGAAAACAATTCAATTATGGAGAAGGTATATAAAATACTTCACCCGAACTATCCGGTCTAGAAAAGTTTATGTGCATAGCATGGAAATGAAGGAAATATAAGTTTCAGGATGAGATGTAATAACAAACAAGTATGTTTCTTGTAAGAAGCTTATCACGACCACACAGTATTATTTCACCGGAATACAATGTTTATATCTCGATACCAAAACAAATCAAAGTAATAAAAAAAAATGAAGTATCTCAAGATTTGATTCGCCATATTTGTTCCTGTTAAATTTTCATTTCTTCGGAAACAGATTGCTGTTCTATTGAATTCTTTCTATGAGTTTTTCAGAAGTTTCAGAGAAAAATGGTTTTGTGATTCAGCGAGAAACAAAATGCGTGTTCACGAAGCATAAGTAAAATGCGTCGCAAGAATTGTCACACAATAAAATATGAATGCGCATTGCAACAATGGATGTACACTCGAAAACAAAACTCAATATTTCTTCCTCGTTTTTTTGTCGTTCATTGGTTGATCAGCCCATTTTCATCCTGGTCGCCCGGTTAACATTGTTGGCTCAACGACCTTGTCAACAGCTAACATTTGGGAGAAACTATGAAACCATGATGGGTGAAATGACGTTTATACACAATTGCCTTAAAAGGCCGGAGGCGCTCTACACGGACTCGTTTTTCGCTCGCTTCAGACTCGAGTTCAACATGCATCGTGTGCTAGGCGCAACCCGTAGACTAGCCCGCTGAACTCATGTTCACATAATCGCCGTTAATTCCCTAGCTCACACTTTTGATATATTTCACATCTTGTATTTTTTTCTGTATTCAAAAATATGTATCTAGATTTTCGCAAACACGAAATTTTCTTATTTTCCATTTGAATAACTTGAATGATTAAAAAAACATGTTGAGAATTCTGTGGATGCAGTAACCTCCATTAATAAATTATCAACAGAATGCAAAAACAATCATATTGATATCTTAAAAATTACGTCGGTGAGAGTTTGCGCCATGAAATACGAGCGCTTGCGGCCTCTTAAGCGGGACTTGAATCCACACTTGACGATTACTTATATTTCTGAAGTGATGCCTGAATTCACTCATGGCCAGTTGACTGGACCCATGTCGTATGAGAGACTCAAACCCATGCCTAACGGTGACTTTAGTTTCTCAAGAGGTGCCTCAGTCGATTGAGCTACGAAGGGCGGCCACGTACCTCCTCACTCCAACAATTATTGATGTTTTACAGTAGATATCATCAATTATATATATATACATATTTTTTTTAATAATATCGAAACTTCATACAAAATCATTGTTCCCCAATTAAGGCAAGGGATTTAGAATAGGATCGTTTAAACGGGGCACCACAAGGACGATATTACCATCCCGAAGAATAATTGAAATTAAGATATCTCATTCAACAGACAATGAATCCTGAGGTAATAATGCCAGCGTTACAAAACAATTCAAACATTCACGGTGGGGGCGAAAAGCGCGAGTATTTCTATCATCTTGATCTTGATATTCTTCTTCTTCTTCTTCTTCTTCTTCTTCTTCCTCTTCTTCCTCTTCTTCTTCATATCCATCTATTTTTTAAATTATATTTGACTATTCATTCATTCGTCAGTTAATTTATCCATTTATTCATTCATTCATCTATTATTATCAAATATAGATGAGAATCTAGATAACATTCAAAAAGTCATCCAAAACACTGATACATAAAGTGTAGTAATCGGTGGATTGGCATCACCAAAACCAGCTCACTAATACAAGTCTGTAAACTGGAGAAAGTATTCCACTAACAAAACAACTTGGTTCGTATTTTGGTACAAGAACTTTTTGATAAGAGAAATAGCGACCACCAAACTTTTATAATAATATGAAATCAAATGAGTGTTTTGGTGGAGAAGTTTGTGTTGAGAGTCAGCTTGACATTCTTTTGTGAGCAAGCATGCCAAATAATGGAGCATCGTTCTAACCCCAAAATTATAACAGCTGTCAGATGTGGGAAGTTGAGATTCGTTGTAAGATACTAACAAAAGTTTTTCAGTAGTTTGAATTGCTGTTCAATTATAGCACGTGAAATATTACTTCTGCATGACGTATTTTATCAAATTATAAACACAAACGGACTAATTAGCAACAAATAATTAACTTTGAAGTGTTTTAGCTAAGAATATCATCAGAATTACATCGTAAAGAAGACTGGAGTGATTCAAGGGGAAGATATTTGAACAATTACTTTGATATTATAATTAGAGTCAGTGACATTCTAAGTAGATACAACGTGCATTCGAAACCTTCTTGCAAATCATTTGGAAAATAATCAAATGATTGAAGTACATAATATTTGTTTCTTTATTGTTCAATAATCCGACCTCTCTCCAAGATATTTTTCAGATATCTTGGAGAGAATTTGGAATATTGTGGCAACTGATAAGTAGCTACAGAACAATCTATCCATTTGAATGATTTCGAACTGAAATATTATTGATGAAATTAAGTATCTGCCAAAAATTAAAGTGACTTTCCCAAAACTGTATTGAAGACCAGTTTCGGAAATTGATAATGATTAGACTTTTGCAGTGAAGAAGGGATCATCATATTATTGCACTTGGTTACTTATTTGATCGAAGCACGTTGATGACACATGCCGCATACGTGCAATGCCGCATACCTGATTATTGACACTTAATCAATTTTTCGTATGACAGCCTCAAGTGAACTTATTGAAAGTTGACTTGGAGAGAGAGAGAGAGAGGAGAGAGAGAGAAGAAGAAAGGAAGAGAAAGAACAGTAGAATTTACTAGAAATAACTGAACTAGTAGATGATGATCGCAATGATCATGACGATTAGTATTGAGTTGATATATACTCATATATATATATATATATATATATATATATATATATATATATATATATATATATATATATATATATATATATATATATATATATATATATATATATGCGTGACACAATTTGGAACGCATTTCAGTCACACATTATTTCAATGGTCCAAGTTTGGCAATGAGAACACGGCGGTCTTCGTACGTTGACATCGACAAATATGCTTTCGGCTGCCTTCAACTGGAATATTTTTTATGGATACAAAATCGTCGTCGTTCATCCATTATTTTTCATTGCTGATCCTCAGAGAAGAAGAGACAAAGGAAAAAATAATAATGGAATGGAGAAGAGAATGCTATGCCATAATAAGAATATTCATATCGGTATTATTTGGCATTTCAAGCCTAATAAATGAACAGCTTTGTTTTTATTGTCAACCAATATATGAACCGTTGCGACTTTTTGTTAAAATAGTGAGATTTTTATCATAATCAATTATTAATATGATGAAACTGTTTATTGCACCATATCATTCAGATAAGTATGAACTGAAATAATGTCGTTTCATAATATATGATAATAATTATATATATATATATATATATATATATATATATATATATATATATATATATATATATATATATATATTCATATATATATATATATATATATATATATATATATATATATATATATATATATATATATATATGTATATATATATATATATATATATATATATATATATATATATATATATATATATATATTCATATATATATATATATATATATATATATATATATATATATATATATATATATATATATATATATATATATATATGTATATATATATATATATATATATATATATATATATATATATATATATATATATATATATTCAGATTTGGTCCCGTTATATGATCATATGTATAATTCCATTCGCTGTAGGGTATAAAATCCATTGCCAAAATATCTGTTACCTATCTGATATACTCTGATACGTTTGAACTTTACGCATGAAGTCTTCAAATTATGACTCAAGAACAATTCTGACATATCTTATGAAGCAATGACGTATTTCTTCATTTCACACCTTGAATTGAATGTGTCAAATCTGAGACTGTATGGCAAGAACAATTTTTTTCAGAGTGCTGAATAAGTAGGAACGCTCCTTCTTCCTGGCAATTTTTAAAACCTAATCCATTCAATCTGCCTCGTAGAAAATGTTGAGGTGAATTAAATGAATTTCCCCTACCATTGATGAGGAACTTCTTCACTTTAGTCAATTTTTCTGAATTTCAGAATATTTGAAAATGTCTCGTAACTTCAATTAGAAAGTGTATTGAACTTTCAGCATGTCGTTTTGAAAACATTTTCAGAAGGAACAACTATATTGACGTGATATCCACAGATCAGTGGTGGAATCATATGGGGGTTATATCTCAAACCGGTCAGTCATGTGAAATAACACACGGGTTCATCACAGAAGGTCATATTACATGTTGTTTTTTCCTCATCTTCAACCTGTCTCGGTGATAAGTCTGGGTTTGGTCTTTGTTTGTCGAACGAAAAGATAGAAAAACAATTGTTGAAAAATTATATACCCGCATATAGCTGACCATATTTTTTTTTCTTGATGTGATTTCTCTATTGTGCATAAAATTAACTCCCACACCTTTAAAATAAAATTATTGCAGAATAATGATCAACTTTCAATTCAAATGACTTGCTGAACCAATATATCGGATAGTTCTTATTCTATCTGTACAAGGATCAACTAGATACTATATTAAAATACGATTCCAATAAATTGGAAGATGGATGATAAGTAATGATGGAATATTTTCAAAAAAAATAATCTAGTGAGTTTATAAGATATGGATAAATATTCCAGTGAATCTTCTGTAAACTCATCGAATTTGTGTTCTACTGAATCAAATAGAGTGTGACTTTTTGTATGTTGAGAAAGTTGCCACTCAAACTGAACCAATCAAATTTAAGACAGGAGAAAGTGGAAACTTTTTCAATATCAACTTATGCAGTTACCAGGGTCGATAAAATAGCATATATATATATATATATATATATATATATATATATATATATATATATATATATATATATACATATATATATATATATATAAATATATATCGTAGAACTGCTTCAACAACACTGAAAGCAGCTTTGCGAATGTCAATCTCAATGTTGGTTTCGATGTTGTTACTGATATTATCATTATTATCATCTCCATTATATATATATATATATATATATATATATATATATATATATATATATATATATATATATATGTATATATATATATATATGAATATATATATATATATATATATATATATATATATGTATATATATAAATATATATATATATATATATATATATATATATATATATATATATATATATATACATATTTATATAGATGGACATAGATTCATCACATCAATCAGGTAGACTTCATTTCTTTGAAACGTTACAACAACCAGTTATCATTGTTCCAACGATACAGTTGGAAACGAATGAATAGCAGTGAATAGAAATCCAGAACACCACTTCTTCAATGAGGAAGTCATATAGGAAAATAATAGTCATCATTTTCCTCATTTCTGGACAAATGCAATTCAGCATACGAGTATGCATTGTGATAGGTGATAATTGTACTCAAAACGTACACACTCTGGTTCTGAAACTCCAAAGTCTATTTAGTTATAGTTTGAGTCAAAATCATTCAGTGAATTTTGTCAATCAATGTCTCCGCTATGCAATTGTACTCTTGCAATGAATGAGTTCACTATTTTCCTGCTCTTAATTTTTCTCATTGGATTTTCATCTCTGTTCGTGATATTTCTCGTGAGTGTTGAAAAAAACATCGGCATCAAGTCACAAGAAGCCATACAAGCCTACTGAGTTTCTGAACAATCTGTTTTTCCGTTTGATAAATGGAACGAAAACAAAAATACAGATATTCAAATAATAACAAGAATTCAAAATTGTTTTGAAGTAGAGTCAACAACAGAAGTGAGACTTTCTTTCGAAGTTCAAGAGTATAAAGGATTTGTTCTTTGCGGTTGACTATTAATATAACTCACAACAGCGAATCTTTGGGTTGTGAAACCATTTGACAACCATTTTTTCAAGAAACATATCGAAATATTTCTGCTGTCGAGTTTACTGTTGATTTATGTCTTTGCTCATCTTATTACTAAAGTTGTGAACTAATCGCTTCAACATTATCTATACACCGAATATATTAGTATGTAAATAATTTGTGGATACGTCATACGTCTCTTATGACACGAGCTTCGTTTGAAACGGCTTGGCAATGTTGCGAGTTGTTGATACAACGCGGCTGGGGGCTAATGTGCAAATGACTACCATGATTGTCATACGTGCTAGTAAACATGGGCACTAAAAGTAGAAATTCGTTGGGAGGGTGTATGTACGGTGCTTATAAAGACAGATTAATGAATCTGCATTTTTTTCCTGGGTCACAAAAAAAGTATAATTGAATAAAAAGCATATCAACTCCGAAATGATTTTGTGCTCCTCAATTAATACTATGAATAATTTTTTGGAAATTTGTTCAGTTTCAAGATAATACGTGAATGAGTAGAAATAATGTGATTGAATTAAATCTAGTACTACTTTGAAACTAATTGAATTGACAAAAATAATATATATATATATATATATATATATATATATATATATATATATATATATATATATGAATATATATATATATATATATATATATATATATATATATATATATATATATATATATATATATATATATATATGTGAATTGGAGAGCATAAAATTATCTTGGAGCTAATTCATTCGATAACACTGGTTCGTGA
>OZ023332.1:34496929-34509429 GCA_964007535.1 Brachyptera risi
AAAAGTCAATCGGATCTAAAACTTGGTCGTGGTGACTTTTATAAACGCGGTCTGCATCACGAAAACCTGACCGGCTCGAGAAGTAATTGGGGGTATAAAATACCTAACCATACCCATAACAATGACTGCATGGAGCTACGCATTCGTGATGCTCAGTGAAAAAAATGGTTATAAAAGAGAAAAGCACATGCACGAGCATATGAATTGCACATTAGATTTCTTAGAACTGGTAAATCAAGATTCAATTTTGGGGATGGTGTATGAACAATGCAAATGATTTTAGTGTTCGATATTTGTGTTTTACAACTCACTGCGTACGCACGATACCTTTTTAGCTTGGCCGCTTTACCGTACGACATCGGTTGCTTCCTATATCCCGGAGGCCGTCACAGGCTTAGAAAAGAAGGCACTTATGAAATAATTTTATACAACTGGATGGTAAAAATTATAACGATAATTACGTAAACAGTTCTCTTCAGAAAAAAAATCTCGTTACAAAATCGTCCAGGGACTTGAAAAAAGAGTTTTCAATGTACGAAATTCGAGGGCAACCATCTAGTCAGAATGATATTACTTAATTTTAATTATAAGACTGTATTTGCATATTCGATATTTTGCTATCTTGTTGCCAGAATCTCTACACACTTTATTGCAGCCGCTGCCCGCCGCGCGTCTGCATTGCGGTCAGAGTGTGGCAATGGAAACTTCACGGAGATGGTGGAAACGCGAGAGAAAGTGGAAAGTGTGGGAACGATCAATAATTAATAACTTCTAGAAGTATCACACTGTTATTTACTTTTTGTTGTAAGACTTGAGATTTTTAATAAATCTCATGGCATCTCGTGAATTTATAGAATTTGCTGTTTTTGAGCTGGGAAGATGATAATTTGGTACTGTATTACAATTTTTAGGCAGATTGTTCAAAGGGGAATATTTCAATTTGTGAATTGTTCATTATGTTCGAAAAAGTTTCTGGGATTTTTTATCTAAATACCGTCAAGCTGAACTTTGACCACATTTAGAAGGTGGAAGATTTGAACTGAGATGAGACGTACATTTACAATGTCGTAAAAAGTAATAAAGTGAGAAAGAAGTAGAAAGTAACCATCGATTTTGAGAGTGAGAAAGAGAGAAAAACAAAGTCGCAATGTAATGCCGATTCTAGTTGTCATTAGAGTGTGTTGTCAAAATAAGTATGAATAAAGTGAGAAATAGGAAAAAAGAAAAAGAAAGATTCAACGTTAGAGAAATGGCATGATGTTATAATTGGTATAATTGCTTACAACGCCCCTTCCCCCCCTCTCCCCCTACCAACATCCAATCCCTGACATATTGCTTAGAATTTTCCTTGTCAGCAACATTTCATTTCAACACTGAAGCAACTGTCGACTATGGTCGCTCACATAGAGCGATATAACTTTAGTTCTTACTTATTATCATTAATAACCAACTACTTACTATTTACATTATTACCACAAGCAAACGCAGCATATGCGTTGTAAATTATTCTAGTTATTGATATGAAAACTTACTCGAAAGCTACACACACTTGGGTTTTGAAAATATCAAGTTCATATCGGATGACTAATCCTGATGAAAAGTTTCATATAGTGATTAATTAAAGTGATCAATCAGGGTTACACAGTCATTGTACAGATTCAGAGAATGTATCACTCAACACTCACCCAACAGTTTGTATCAATGTATATAACTGACTGCTCACAAATATGTATACTTATATCCACAGAAAACGGATGTCTTATACCAATCACAATCAACAAACAATCACCGCGTCTTTTGTGAAACTGTGGTATTTGTAGTGTGAGGCCGAGTATTAATTTACAGAACTATGTTTACGATAAGAACCACAAAAGCATTTTTCAAGTTTTAGTAGCAGAAATATTCATAGTGATTACTACAGTTTCAACTATCATTTAATTTGCAGACGACTTTCTTCATTCGTGTAAATATGTACATTTGCACATATGAGATATGTATTCCCTTGACATTGATGGTGGAATCATGAAATTAAACAAGTTTAGCGATTAAAATGTGATTCGTTTTAGTGGAGTAGCTTTGAAAAAGTGTAGTATATCAAAATGAAAAATCGATAAAAAATGATGTATTAAATAACTACTGAATATCTTTGCACAACCATTCACAATAAACTATCTGACCATATAACTAGCCTGATCAAACTCTCATCTTTCAAATACAACCTTAAATCTTTCCTACTCCAGAACCCCTTCTATGACCTCAATGAATTCCTTACTTCAAAATCACATTAGACTATCATTGCACCATTATATATATTTTAATCATAACCTATCTACTCATTCTTATAACTAGTTGTAATTTTTTATTTTCCTATATTTGTACAATGTGCAAATCTTTGGATCGAATAAATAAAAATAAAAAAAGGTATACTGAATGCTATGTTCTTCTATGAATAATTGAGAAATTGAAGGACATCACGACCAAAAAACTAGATTCTAGCGGAAATGACTATATTTATTTACCTGATTTCAGAGAAAACTAGAAATCATCTCAATTTCTGAAATTGAACATTATTCATTTTATCTCCAGAATCTGGCGTCATGACGTAACCATTAGCACCATAAAACATTTGATTAATGTTTCTATACATAATCTATAATGCCCACGTCATAACACATGTTCTCTTGGGGAAAAACAAATAATAATTTCTGAAATTCACATAATGATTTCTAGTTTTCACTGAAATTTAGAAAATACATATCGTCATCTCCTATTGAAATCCAGTCTCAGTGGTGTGATTTCCTTCAAAGAAACTCTCGATTTTTCACCAAATGCGGTGACTGATTTCATTTTCTTGGAACATTTTTTTTTTTTTTTTTTTTTTATAAACGAAGCCACAGATTTGATTGAATGATGACGATAAAATATTTTGCGATTCTGTCTTATGTTCTTCCTGCCTCAGACCAAGTATGTCTCACACGAAGATCTGAGAAGTTTTTTTGTCCTCTGACGATCATCGAGCTCTGCACGTTCATGCACCATGCACACGAGGAAGAATCTATGTTGAAATTGCATACGAAAGAATCGCTCGGGTGGAAAGTGGAATTCGTTCTGAAATTGAAGTCTAGCTTTACCTTCAGTACCTTCTGTATTCCTCATACCTTAACATGTTCTGCATTGAGATTTGAATAATAAACCAGCATTTTGACAGGGAGCTTTTTTCTTTATGTAAATTTGATCATCCATAAAACTTGATTTATCATGTTTCAAATCATCTTCGCATTCCTGAGAAAAGTTTTCCATGATGAATGTATTTATATATATATATATATATATATATATATATATATATATATATATATATATATATATATATATTCATATATATATATATATATATATATATATATATATATATATATATATGTATATATATATATATATATATATATATATATATATATATATATATATATATATAACGGTGCTCTCACGAGTAAATGTAAACAATTCGTCAACTAATGTTTCATAAATGAAAAATTTATTGTATTTTTAGTTTAATTCACTCTATTAGAATGTGGAAAGTTGAAGTTGACTTTTATTTGATAAGCCGATCAGAACAACTTGTCAAGCATCAAAGTTGAGAGGCAAAAAACGAATAATTACAATTTATAAGTACGCTTGGCGGCGTAATAAAATTGAGAAATGTTAGAATTGCGTCATTTTTCTATATTTGAAATGAAAGATATAAGTGAGAATGTATTGAATTATTACAATTCTATTGCAACCAAAAGAAATAAAATCGAAGGTATCATTGAAGATTTATCATTTCGTATGAAAATATCCATTAAATTATGTAAATTTGACTACCTTCTGATGTTTGTTTTCAATTCAATCTCGCTTTTGTCCCAATAGTTCACATAAATCATTCCATCTTGAAATTGAAACTTTGTATTGAATCCAATTTCAATTCAATTTTCTATTTAAACACAATTTTCACTCAAATACATACACTCAAATTCATACTCAATCATATAGTTCACTTGCTATACAAACAGTGATATAAGAAAAATTGTGAAAAATGAAGAGAGAGAAATGCGGTGCACCGACCTCTAGTGAGCGGACCAACTCAATCCCAACTTCCGAGCTCAGTGGCTTGAACCATGAAGAAGTCACACAAATCTATTGAAGAGTGGGTTCGAGTCCCACAAACAGCGTAGGTTTTGTAGTAGACGCCACTTCACACCTTTCTTCACTTATTTGCTGTATTATCACCTGCTCAATCGTACCCCCATTATAACCCATCTGTTGGTGGAATCGTTGAGCATGATTAAAAGTTGAATTATGTTTTCTCACTTGTTATTGTGATCAAACAGTTGATTTTGATTATTGGTTTTGTTCTAACCTCACCAGAAGCTAGGATATTTGGGGCTACGAATGATTATGAAAATATGGAGTGTTGATAAGTGAAAGAACATTAACTTGTTTGTTGAATAAGTCAAAAGTGAATCCAACTATTTCTTTGGGATGGTGAGATCGCCTTTGTGGTACTCCGTTCGAACGATACTAATTCATCACCCTTATAGCCTCACTTGAAAAACGATAACGTTGAGGCAAGTTCCCGATGTGAATACAAATTTGAAAAACTAGTACCTCGAGTGAAACTAGTACGTCATCAACAGTAAATTCACTTTCAAATCGGCGTCTTAGTTAACTGAGATGCGGAGGGCGTAATTGGGAAAATTTCTTCATCATCAAGATACAGTGCATTGGTTACAAATACATAATATCATTTTCGAGAGAGAAAACCTTAGAAATATTCGCATAGAGTTGTATAGAAACTCATAGCTGCGTAAACATTTTTCACGGTTCTTGACACTTTGAATGTTTTGTCGTGACTTTGACGTGCAAAACATTTCATTTTATGAACGGCTTCTCTACACTTTCCTGTCACAACAATAAGATCGAGTGTATGCGTAATAATGCGTAATGCGCATGCGTAATAAGCTGACGTATTACTTAATTAAAACACGACATGCATGTATTTCATTTATAATGTCTGTTTATGACCAGCAACCAGAAACCAATGAGTTCAATACAGTTGAGTTTTTAAATATCAATGAAAATCGATTTTTAACAAACCTATGAAGAATTTTGATGATTCAATATTTCGTCATTTTTTCTAATTTTAATTGGGTTTAGCGACGCACTGGAATGATAACTGAGTTATATTGGCGTCAGATGAATAAGATAACTAAGGATGATGGCCTCTTAGGTATTGGGAATGGTCATGGGAAGGAAGCGGTCCTGGTTGATATTGTAGGAAACATCCTGGCTTTAGCCTAGGCTGCAGAGGGAAACAGAAGTCCAGTTCATCCTCATCTCCGTGGTCACATGGGTCAAGTACGTTAGCACTGAGCTACTTGTGCCGGTTATTTCAATAGTTATGTAGAGGAACTACTACGTCACGATTGACAGGTCCGTTTCACTACTCTTTTCATGACAGAGGGAGTCGTTTTATCAATACAGAGAGAACACCCAAAAGTACATGTTTTAATCAAATGAACAGGTTTCGTATATTGTTTTGAGCACGATAATCTTCTACCCCAAATCGACTACTACGGTATATCATTGAGCGTCTTGAAAATTGTGTTCAATCTATTCAGAAATAAACTAAATAAGAAGGATCGATATCCATATTTCCTACCTCGTCAGACGAATGATGAAGGTACTGACAATTTGATGAAAATGAAGAAATTGATATTCAAAACTTTTTTCAAAATAGGCAGAATTGATGCAATAATATTGTATTCAGTTTTAGTCGGCAAGAATCGAATGATTGATGTGAATTTGCTCAATGACATAACAGCTGAAGAAGTTTGAAAAATAACTACCGACTTAGAAGGACATTGGAATCCATTCAATGTTCAAAACCTGTTGACTCGATTAAAACAGGTACTTTTGAGATGCTTTTTTTGAGATGATTATTTTTTAGATGGTATTTTTGAGATTCTATTGATGATCTGTATTTTTGCCTACGATTACTTAGCATATAATTATATGAAAAACCTAATCATGTTCATGATTAAATTGGGTACCATACTCAATTGATAATTTATTGAGCATCAGTTCGCTCAAAAATGATGAAAATGAACAGCTACGTTGATTTTAAAGTGCTGCTAACCATGAATGGAATTATAAAAAATAGTTCATGAGTGTTGCATTTCGAAGTTATCAAATATCACATTATTATTATGAAACTATTAGGCAGAAATTGTCTGATTATGAAAATTCAAATATATATATATATATATATATATATATATATATATATATATATATATATATATATATATTCCTGTGAAAGCAATAGTGAAATAACATATATATTTTTAATAGCATCGAAAACTTGACAGTGGGTCAATGTTTCCAATGGAAGCGAAGAATGACAATCTGAGATCGTTTAAACGTAGCGGTACAAAGGCAATATAACCACTCAATGAAATAGTTGATAGCTCATGTAACAAATTGATAGTCATAAATTACCACATTTAGCGCAATAATTAAGCCACATTTGAAATTATCACATTGACAGAGCCAATTAACAGATTGAAAAAATATATGGTGATAAGTCAATGAATGAAGAATTTCAAAAGGTTGTATTCGTAGAATCTTGAATCTTCTTTCCAAATCGTCTTTTTGTTATTTGATGCTCTTATTTAGTTTCATTCCAAATCTTCCCTCGTTTCCAATTGAAATTCACTTGAGTTGTGAAAAAGAAACTTCTATCCGGTAATAATTATTTAGCCTTAATTGGGGAACAATGATTTTGTATCAAGTTTCGATGTTATTGAAAAAAAATCAAATATACACATATCTTGAAGGTCTTTCCAAGGTCTATTGTATGACAATTTTGAACTCTCCGCACGATGTCAACAACAGCCAAGTTATTTGGCACTATGAATGACGGAATAAGGCAAGGGTGAATTTTAAAAATGGTTTGTGCTGGCCTCGAATAAATGCCCGCAAACGGCCTGACAGATGAGAACATATGAGAAGGGTGGTTTGTCTGTTGCGCTATCAAAATAGAGTTTTGTTATAAAATGAATGTCTTCCACATAAGTATGTCAATTCAATCAACTTTTATACGAGGTATAATGAGGTATTTTGATAGATCTCTCCAGATCTCTCTACGGTTGAAGTGCATTTAATTCTTGAGTAATATGTAGCCAACTTTTTTCTGTCTGGTGTAAAAGGAGGAGACTTTGAGACTTTGAGTGTATATATATATATATATATATATATATATATATATATATATATATATATATATATGTATATATATATATATATATATATATATATATATATATATATATATATATATATATATATATATATACATAAAACTCTTGTACATATTTGAGAAGAGAGCTATTAACACATTCAATATTATTACGTACATTATAAAGTAGTCTATAAAGTATTCATTATTTTGCCACCTCAGGGAGATGAGAAAATATGAGAAAATAATATTGAAAATGAAGAAAATTCTCTGGGACAAACCGCGAATGAATTAAACTCCACGGTTAAAAACTGCAAAAACATCTGACGTCTTCGTTATCGATATTGCCGACAGTTCTTGGAAGTTCTTGTGATGTCTTGGCAGTGATGAGGTGAAATCAAAGTGACTGATGTTCCCAGCATATTGGCTATATATCTCATACTGGATTCCCTGACATTCGAAATCAGGACAAGCTGTAGACACTGCGGAGAATGAGTGCTAATGTGAGCTGAAGGTTAGAAAATAACGATTCACCACTTACACCTGGTAATGTCGTTGTGACTGTACAATGGAAGCTTATCTTTCGTCTATGCTCATAGCTCATTGAGTCCGAATACTTTATTCTGTTTATTATCGGAAGGTATTTTATACACATCGTGAGTTAACCCAATCTACAAAAAATATAGATTTATATATGAAATATGGGGATGAACATCCTTCAGAAAGATCTAAAATCCATGAAAATTATTTTTTTGAAGCACTCAATGAACTCTTTGGAAATGAAATAATAAGAGTATAGAGTATTCTCAACCGGCGTCACCCATTGTTGAGAGAGAGAGAGAGAGAGAGAGAGAGAGAGAGACAACAATGTACAACCAGTTGGAATTGACCAATCAGAATATTTGGTAGTCCACCAGTTCGCTGTATTGCTATGGTAACGATTGTTTGTCGTTTGTTACGTGCGAACACCCTACTGTATGAAAAACATTGTTGGGGAAAATTCGTGAAAGATTGTTATGAATACAAGTAAGACAAGGTGGGTGGGGGAATGGGAAGAGAGGCAATGAGGTGTGAGGGCGATTGAATATTAGCTCAAATTCTAATTCACTTTCAATTTCATAATGCAATTCAAAACCTCATGTTATTGCGTGAACACTAATTTGTACAAACGTTCAAACTCAAGCAAAACTGAAATGAAATGTTACAGTTTCCTACAAATGAAATGTGATACATTTTACTAGTGAGTTGAAAAACTAAGAGAACATTCACAATAGGTGATCATCAAACACATATGATACGATAATAAAAACTCGTAATTTTCCGAGAGTATATACTTCATCGCTTTTCCTCAGACCCTGAATAAATTTGCATGTTCAAAAAAAGCTAAGTGCATTTGTTTGAAGACATTTATCCGAACCTACTTACAGCACTATCGTGTATATTTCACCACTCCGTACTGCCTAGACCACAAACTGTAGATTTGAATGTTAATTGACACTTTTCAATGTCAGCTAATGGCGTAGATATAAATTCAAATTATCTGGTGATCGTATATCATCGAAATGTATATCGATGTTCAGTTCAATTCAATTTGCCTCCTCATTTACTCGTTCTCGGAATAATGCAAACGAGATGAAAAAAAAATGATGGGAAAATAGTTGATTGAATCGCGTCGTCATTATGAAACCTTGTTTGCGGTCCGATTGAACGGGGGGAAATGAGAACACAATTCAGCAGACGTGAGTGATGGAAATTGATAATAATAATGATAATATCAATACTGGGGATGGTATGATAACATATAAATTAATATTATGTCATGGTGTATATTTTGATTGTCCATAGTGACATGAATAATACATTTGTTAAATAAGCAATGATCAGCGGATTAACGTGTTTTAACCCTTGGTTTACAATGATGTGTTCGTACAATAACCGATAATTAGCTTAATTGACTGATTTTTATTTTTCGAGAAACCGGGTCCAAATAATATAACGAATATTTCAGTCAGATATATTTGTGAATAGATGATTGAAGGCACTACACATTTATGAGATGTTTGCATCATTTATAGCATACCTTCAGGCAGATTAGATAGTAGTTATTATTGATGTTGTTACAATTTTTGCAATTTAAAAATTTTCATATTTACCTTGCATGTCCAGTTTCATCATTGAAACTTCAAGACTGTTCTGTAATTCAGAATTATCTTCTTATGTTATGATCTTTTATGTTTTTATATTGTTATATTATTTGTGGGCAGGCCTTCAAGACGGACTAAAACCACCTCATATCAACCAATCATCGAGTTGAGAACGTGAGATCTGTAATAATCCGTTGTTGGCGGACACCTGGATTTCTTATCAATTTATAACATAACAATTTATAACAATCGATTGATTAACCAATGAAAATTAATCTGATATAACAAAAATTGTGGGTCAAAGCTTCGGTCTCATGAGCCAAAGTTTTAAAGTATCTTGGATATCTAATGGAGAAGCGAGCAGATAAAGGGAACGAACCCAATCGGTTAGGTCTACATAGTGAATCGCGCATCTAGTTATGTATGTTCATTTGATCAAAATTTTATTTCTAGTTGAACATAGTTTTTGTCAATTCATTAGTAACAAAATTAATCAAAACTGACTTTGATAGTTTGAAAGTGTGGTTGTGAGAGTTCATAGCGGGCACTTACAAAACTAGTGAACGCATGAGGCCTCTTAAATCTGATCTGATGCCAACATATTGTATTTTTCCATAAGTTATTTATAACAAGGTTTTGTCCTTCATATGCATTTGACCATTCTTGTGAATACATTTTCAATCTCGTTTCGGTTACGAGTAGTATTCGCATATATCATCCTATATCATTTTTTTTTTTTAATTTTCAGTTCTACTTGTAGATGAAACTTTGCTAATATAACTTCGTGATTATTACTATAGCATGTGCTCAACTCAAGAAATTTGGCGAATGATCGATATGTTGGTGAATGATCGATGTGTTTATCCCTCTAAAAATGAGAATTTCTACAACTGACAAATAACTAGATTTTGAGAAATTTATATGTGAGCATTGAAGGGAATTGATATTAAAATTATTTAAAAAATCGAAATATTTTTTCCCGTTTTTTCCCTCGTGTCGACAAAATAACCAAAAAACGCTCGCAAAATAGGTGAATACCACAAAAATTATTGTAGAGTTTTGAAACTTGCCAAAGTTATTGTTCACACTGTTGGGCATGTCATAGGATGATTATAGTTTTCATAAGTCTTACCATTTGATTACCATCAACGATTCAGTTGCCTGAGAGTTTTTACAAAATTGTATGCTATTCTAATTAAATCTGTATCGATGGAACGGTGAGACTTATGGAAATTTTAATTATCTGATAAGATTCTCAATAGTATTAACAATAACTTTGACAAGTTTCAAAACTCCACAATCATTTTGGTAGCATTCACATATTTTGCGAGCGTTTTTGGTTATTTTGCCGGCACGTGGGTAAAAACAGGAGGAAACATTTCGTTTTTTTTATCATTTTAATATCCCTTCAAATATCCTTTAAAAATGTTTAATATCCTTTCAAATATTCCCTTCAATGGTCATGCATTAGTCAACTCAAAATCTAGTTATTTGTCAGAAGTAGAGATTCTAATTTTTAGATAGATTAATAGCCAAAGCGTAGGATTTTAGTTGATTTCACGTGAATGTGGTCAATGCAAGTTCTAATCCGTTCTGTAAGTGATGGAAATAAGTTTGTGGATTTGACTAATCATGAGCGTAGTTCCCACAGACATACTACATAATTGAGGTTAATGTCACCAATCTTGAATTTTCTGGGGTTTTATTGACCTTTCACCATTCAATGTAATTTACTAATGAAATACGAAGTCTTATTCTCGTTAGCCGATAGTGGAAAAGACCACCTCGCTTACATTCGAATAGTATAGTATTTGTATTCCAATATGATAGAGCACTGAACAAATGAGATCAAGAGAGAGAGAGAAAGAGAAAGAATCGGTAGGGAGGAAGGTTAGTGATGGTTTAGGAGAGAGAGAGAGAGAGAGAGAGAGAGAGAGAGAAAGAGAGAGAAAGAAAGAGAGAGAAAGAAAGAGAGATGAATAATCGGGTAGGGAGGAAGGTTAGTGATGGTTTAGAAGAGAGAGAGAGAGAGAGAATGACAAAATCCACTAATGTATAGAGTGTATTTATGATTTCTCAAGGGTCCAAGTAGCGAGCAGCATATTTTGATATTTTCTTATATATATGTTGAAGCATACGCTACATTATTTGAATCCATTGTTTAATTTTGTATACCTTCAGCTCATCACGTCTATGCATGCTGAAGCTGCAAAACTTGCTTTCATACGACAATTCAGACTCTTGTAACTATTTTTTATTTTTGCAAAATTGGTCTCTTTGTGTATATCAGCTGGAATAGAACATTTCATGGATCTTATTATGTAAAAGTATTAATTTGCTTAGTGCCAGAACTATCACCGTGGGAGTAGCTCCACTTGTCAGTTTGAAGTTATCACCAATGGTTACCCAAGTAATTTGCTTTCACCAACTCTCAGAATAACGATAACTGAGCTTGGCCTTGACCTATGAATTCAAATTTTTTCATTTCAGAAAAGAAATGTGAGTAAAGATTCAATCTCTTTTAATTTTGTTACATGAAATTAATTTCGATTAATAACTTTCTGACTCTTGCTGTGAAAGTATTTTTGAGAAATGAGTTCAGGCTCTTAGAATTTATTGAATGCTCGGCACGGAACTTTAGAACTCCACATAAAGTCAAGTATTGAAAACTGAAAACACACAGAGAACAAGATTTTTCATATTCAAAAAATCATCAATGCATGCATTACGAAAGTATTGATTTGAGAAATCTGAATTGTATCGACTGAAAAAAATAATATTAATATTTTGTGAAATTCATATTTTCTAGCAATCAGTATCTTTGTTCTCCTCTATTTGTTGACTATCAGAGGTCAGAAACTCTCAAATATACATTCTTCAGCAGCTAATTATGAATCCTAGTATATTTGACATTCCAATTTTCTATTCTGTGTCGTTTATATTCGGGAATGAAAAACTGTAATGATGACTATAAGATCAATTGGAGTCGAATAAATGATTTATTAGATGCTGCAATGATTGTATGGAGGGAACCATCAGAGCAATCACCTAGGCTGTAGATGGAAACCATGAAA
>OZ023332.1:34511929-34541929 GCA_964007535.1 Brachyptera risi
TCATAGAATGGACATAGAATAGACATATTAAATACATAGAATAGACATAGAATTACTGTCTTCACATTCTGAATCAGGTGGGTGTCGAGACTGGAATTATTACTATACTGCAATATAATACAATACAACACTATATAATAATCTTCTTCATTCAAGAAGAAGACTTCCTTCAAGAGGACACGACAATATACATATAAAAAAACATTGCCTCAAGATGTCAGATGATTGTCCTAGCTATGCAGGCTCTATTTTTCATAGCAATTTACCGAAATGCATTAAAGAAGAGAATAAGTTCAAATTTAAATCAACATAAAAGAAATATCTTATTGAGAAATGTTTTTATGAAGTTGTTGATTTCGTTCAATTTTAATTCCACATATAAGAAAATTTAATAATTCTCTCATTATTTGTGATCATATTCATATGAATGGAGTGATCATTTCACAATCATATCACATTATTATATACTTTGTAATGAATTTTAATTCATCCGTAAGAAATGCAAACTTGTTGTGTTCGTAGACTATGATTGTAATGTTTGACTTGTCTAATACCATACTTGTATATTTAATTCTTCTGGACTAATAAATATATTATCATAATCATTATTATTATCATTATTATTATTATTATTAGAAAATAGTTCATAATTTCAAAATGTGGATTTTATGATAATTTTTTCATTAAAATTGATATTTTCATCATTATTATCAAAATGTACGTGCGTAAGTGTTCAGACTTGATATACTTATTTGTAATTTGTTTTTCTTATGTATAAAATGTTAGTAGACCCGCAGACAAGTCAACTTTTTGTGACTTTGCGGGTCTACGAAATTGTACTGAAATTTTTGTGAGAACACGAATAAAAAATTTGAAAAAAAATTGTTCCATGATCCAGATGTATAGGCCTATATGCAATGTGCAAAAACTCACTTATTTCACCACTATGTCTTTTTCTCATTAAGAAATTGCGGCCTGTAAAGAACCTACAAAATTATATAGAAAAATACCCGATTTTATTTGAACCGAACGATAGTCTTTGCACACGCTCTTCCATCAACAAGACTTGAACAAAACTCTGCAACTTATATTTAACGACTATATTACGATTGTTTTTCTTTGTCGCATCTGCTACATTGCTCCGTCAGTCATCATCATTAAATGGCTAGCGATTTTATCTCATCATTTTCTTCATTTTCCTCTCGTGACTTCGCTATGGACTTCGAATTTGTGAAAATATGGAAATATGGTACTATATATACATCAATTCGTGATCATTGAGAGTGAATTTTATGTCTTATGGATGAAATAAAAGTTAAGAGTTTGTCGCAATCATATAAAAAAATGTTCTTCAATTTGGAAAAGTATCTGTTTGAAGACGATAGAAAGCATACTGATATTAATTTTTATCTGCATCTCATCTCTTGGAGTGGTTCTAACGTCTTCATTCTGAACATGAAGAATTTCACAGATATTAAATCTCACAATCTTACGTTCACTCTGATTACATCGTTAGAAGAGACCTTTCAGTTTTTCAGAAGAAAATGTGAGATTAGTGAAAAATTAAGTTCGTTCTTCGTGGTATTGAAAATGTAATGATGGGTATAAACTGATTGGTATGTCCGTGTTTGGATTACCGGTAAAGCAATAACACCGATAATACTACAAAACTGATACCAAATATAATACTCACCAGAGCTATGAAAAAAAAACCGGCACATGCATCTGAGAGGTTAACGCACTTGCTTCATGTGGCCCGGGAGGTAGTGGGCATATCGAACCCAGTTCGAACCCCGCTACCGTCCATCTTTACAGGGGTTTTTCGTGGTTTTCCTCGGTAGTCTAGGCTAATGCCGGGATGGTTCCCAAAATATAGGTCACGACCGCTTCTTTTCCAATATCCTTCCCATTACCCATAAAACCTTCATATCATCATCCCATCATCTCATTAATCATTCATCCGACACCAATAGATCTTAGTTATAATCACAGTGCGTCGTTAAAACCCAATATAAAAAGCTATATATTGTAATACATATATTGTATATATACATGTATATATATTGTAATACAGCTGGTATTATTATAACAGTATATTCACTGATTCTGGGGGAAATATTTGTATCCGGTTACTCCGTGTGGGCTTAAACAAAATAAAGTTTAAGCCCTGAACAAAGAGACGAAATTAAAAGCCAATGTTGAAGAATAAGTTGAATTGAATCTTCACCAATTTCATATTACATTCCCAGAAGTTCGAAATCGCTTTTTGAAAACCGTCCAATTATATCTAATGATTGATATGAATCAAATGACATGGGCTGGTATTAAACTCGTTGTGCGCTTTTCAATAAATGGCTATTGGAAAACATAAATAATTGATCCCAATCATTTTCATTGTATAGAAAAGAGCCGGCAGTTACATAAAGTATATATCGTATGGAATTAACGAAAATAATTGTATTTCGCTCTCGAAATGAATTTGCTATACTATTGTGAAGACTTTGTGATGGATATTTTTAAGCCCTGAGCCAACTATTGTTGTTAATTGATGAAATGTTTTTCATAAAATGTCAATTGGGAACATAAATATATTTCTTTTGATAAAAAAACACGTTTTTAATTAAAAAGTTTTTTCAAATAGTCGGTTAACAGATTTAAATTGCACCGGATAAACTCATCGTATACAGTAAATAGGAGAATGGGCAACATTTATAACACAAATTCCTTGTTCATTGTACCACATAGGTCTTACCTTTTCTACATTATTATCATATTTGGTAAAAAAGATAAGAGATATTATCGAACACTCTATGTGAGCCTATAAGGAGTCAAATACGAATATATATATATATATATATATATATATATATATATATATATATATATATATATTTATGTATGAACATGTGTGTATGCATGTGTGTATATATGTATATATATATATATATATATATATATATATATATATATATATATATATATATTCATGTGTGTGTGCATGTGTGTATATATATATATATATATATATATATATATTCATGTGTGTGTGCATGTGTGTATATATATATATATATATATATATATATATATATATATATATATATATTTATGTATGAACATGTGTGTGTGCATGTGTGTATATATATATATATATATATATATATATATATATATATATATATATATATATATATATATATATACATTCTTGTCGAGGTATAGAAACTATTTGTGGAAAATTGATCTTTTGAAACTATGATTTTAAATCCCTTTTTTCATGAACGGTAGTAAAAATGATTCACCAAGTGTTCATTTTTGTGAATGGATTGAAACACATAATTTTTCAAATCTGTTTAGACAGTAATTATCAACGTGTTCACAAACTCTAGAGTCTAGAATAACCTAATAAATGCGTTAATGGGGTGGTAAGATGATCACCTTTGTGGTGGTGCCCCGTCTAAACGATCCTCATACATAGCCTTGATTAAGGAACAATAATTTTGTATCAAGTTTCGATGTTATGGCACCTATATGTGAAAAAATACGCTTGTATTCCTGGAAAATTAATTTATGCTGCCAAGAAGATGCAAATTCAAGAACGTATATCTTCATCTGATAACATTATGAAAACTACTTGGGATATAATAAACAGCGAAACGGGAAGAATTAAACACGGAAGCAGGGAAAACCTGGAGTTACATCATGAGGGAATTGCTATAGGCAAACCAATGGATGTAGCAAATATATTAAACAAGTACTTTTCTCACGTTACCAAAGCACTCATGAGTGACGCATCAGTTAGTATCGCTACGATCATTATTAAATTAAAAAATGGATAGTTTTTAAATAAAAACATTTATTTATTTCCTGTGACGGAATCGGAAGTGTAAACTGCATTAAAAAATCAAAAAAGAAAATGTCCACTGGCATTGTTGATGAGATACCCAGCTTGGTGGTTCATCACTGTTCTGATGTTTTAGCACAGCCCCTCACAATTCTTGTTAACTCGTCATTTGAATCTGGTAATCTCCAGATGAATATAAATTTTCAAAATTAATACCTATTTTCAAAAAGGGGGAAAAAAGAACCCAGGAAACTACCATTGTTATCAATATTTTCCAAAATAATTTTTGAAACACTCATATTAAGCAGATCAGGCAAGTTTATGGACAAGAATGATATACTATCGAATAACCAACATGGTTTTAGGAAAACAAAATCAACTGAAACGGCCATAGATGCCTCGCTGTCGATGCGCCTTTAAACCCTAATATTCATTCATTCATGATTCCATTAATTACATAGGGACGCATTCAAACAATAACGAGCATACCATAAGAATTTTCTGTAATCTAAGCAAGGCTTTTGAATTGTATCAATCATCATCTTCTTCTGAAAAAACTAGAATATTACGGTATAAGAGATGTAGCTAATGTATGGTTTAGATCTTACCTCCAAAATAGAAAGCAAGCAGTGTGTATTCAACAAAAGGACCAACATTCACAGGTATCTAACTACCTATCTGACTTCAAAAACATTGTAAGTGGAGTTCCACAAGGATCTATTCTTGGGCCTGTATTATTTCTTATCTATATTAATGATATGCCTGACAGCTTAGACTCAGTTATGTAACCCCTTTTTGCCGATGACACAAGTTTATTGGTATCAAATCAGAAATCAGGTGAAGCATAAATTACAGCAAATAGAGTAATGAGAGACTTATGTGAATGGTTTTATGTACATTTTTCAACCTTAGATACAACTGAAATAAATTTTCTACATTTTGTGTCCAGGAACACTAAGGAAAACGATGATGTTTTGATCCACGTCAGCTAAAATACTCTTTCTGTTGAAAAACAAGTAACTTTTCTAGGTATACAATTAGATTCTGAATTAAATTAGAAATATCACATTCGACTTTTAAAAATTAAAGTAAATAATTAAAGTAATAATCTATAAGAAATATGCTACATCTACCGCAGGAGACATCGTGTAAATCTTATTTCAAACATTTACAAATGATGAAAATGGCTTGTGTGTATTTATATAGACTTTTAATTTCATAAAATGAAATATTAATAACTTCACAAAGATCAGCGAGGTGCACTTCCATGAAACACGACAAAATCACGATCTTTATACAAAGAAACAAACGTCCGCACAATGTCAGAACCTGGCTCAATATATCGGACAGCGACTTCATAATGGCTTACCTGATGATGTTAAGATATTGAACTTTGTACATTTTAAAAATAAACTTCGACAGATTCCAACTCAAAATATGTAATAGTATGCAAGAATTTAAATCACATTATCGTATTTTATCATTCAATGATTGAATGACTCACACTTTATACTTGCTTTCAGTTATTATTCACGTAATTTTTAGTATTGTATCTATGTTATCATTTGTAATCCTATTTTATGTAGTAAAATCAATGTAATGACTGCAGTATTATACAATGTTTGTATTTTATACTGAATTTCCAGAGTTTTGTTCATATATTTTGATGTTCAACCATGTTTTGTACATCAAATCGATTTTAAAGACAATGAATACTTACTTACTTACTTACTCACTCACTTACTTACTTACTTACTCACTTACTTACTTACTTATTGAAAACAAAAACATTCTTAATGAGGTTGATAAGAAATCCGTGATATATCCAATCATTTCTGAATATGCCTTGACGAGAAATATATTGGTTAAAATGATATCCATTGTTCTTATTTCACTCGAGAAAGTTCGGTCACCCCTAATCTGAAAGTTGGTGAAGAAATAAGGATGATCGAATGGATCTCATCTGTCCTTTAGTTGACGTTATTCCAACCCTAGAAAAAAGTGCATATTTATATGGATTCACTGATCACTATGAGTTATATTAGCAAATGGTGAATGAGTTGATGTGATTATGAGATGAAGGTAAGTTATTTATTTAGGAGTCTGATAGAAAGGAAGTGGTTTCGACCATCAGTGTAGGAACCACGCTTTTTCGGAACGCTTTCCCGTGGTTCCTAGACTGTACGGAAGCAATTCGATATGAATATAGAGATTAATTAAATTTAGTTATGATAATTAGATTTGTTGGGGAAAGATTAACGAACACACTGAATGATATGTGTATCAGATGGTCAGTGAGAAATGTAGATTCAATGTTCATTCAGATAGGAATCCAAACATATGAACTACAATTACTGAGTAAACATTTCTGTGTGATAATCATCAACAGATCAGCAGGACTGAAACGATAATTCAGAGCAATATGAACAAGCAATTGTTTTTTTCTCATATGTATAAGTACCTCTCAAAGTTAAATAATTCATTATTCCATTTCTCACTGTTTGAAATGAGATTAGTTATATCATATTACTATGAGAAAATATTTTTTTATTCTCCTTATTCAAATATTTTTAATGATATATTATGACAAATATATGACGAATTTGATATTTTAGTACCTCACAGCTTCAGGGTTTTATTTGTTATTTTATAATTTGTTACTTCTTCTTGATTTATAACCATTCTTTGAATTATTCTACCCAATGATTTATTATTCTGTGTCATTTATGGCAGCCATTTGTTTTTTAATGGCAGAGTCTTAAATGAAGATATATATATATATATATATATATATATATATATATATATATATATATATATATATATATTCATATATATATATATATTTATACATATATATATATATATATATTCTATAGTTCAATAATTCTCTTGAAAAAGGCCATAACATAATGGTTGAAAGGTAGAGATATTAAAAGTATTTCACAATTTCATACACGACTTTAATCTTCCTATTAAATATATATCATTATTATATATATATATATATATATATATATATATATATATATATATATATATATATATATATATATATACATATATATGTATATATATATGATATATAATGAAATATATTCAATTCACAGAAAGTAATTATCCACGCATTGAGAAATCAATGACCATTTCAATCAGCTTAATATTACTTGAGACACAAAACTTCTACTGAATTCTGTTTTGAATATCATGATAACTTTTTGATGAATTACCAAGACTTAGGTTTGTGAATTTAAGCAATCTTGTTCATCAAAATTTGAAGTTGTCAAAGTTTCAAAGTTCAAAGTTCGTCAAAGTTGCAGCTGCACTATCTTTCCATCATTCTGAGGCGTCCATTACTTAATGTCTTATGATGTGTCTCATAAATGAGAACAATTATTAAGATTTGAAGAAAGATTGAAAAAATACTTTCTCATTCATGTATTTTAGGTGGCTGATTTAAATTATTTCTTTTTGTTGTAGAGTAATGAAAATAGTATTGAATATTAATTTTCCCAATGTAGAATGTTTTCATCCATTTTCATCCATTTATTAATATTCCTCTTATGAGATAGCATATTGCTGTTAAAATTGCAGAATAATTCCATATAATATCTCCATTCCATGTCTTTATGGAATCACATATGTAATCAGGTTTCACAATTTATAAAAATGGATGAGAATTATTGAAAATATTTTTTACAAAACATCAATATTTTTTAAAAATTCTAAACTCACTCACAATGAATTTGTTGAATCAGTATTATATATTTGAAGTATAATATAATATATCAGATTAATATAATAAAATAATAATAAAATGATTGAAATAATATAATATATCAGATTGAGAATGCCTATATTATAGCTTGAAAATAATTTCCTTTCAAATTGCATTTTCTAATTGAATTTAAAAAAATGTCTTGTAGGTCGTTCTTGTCGTGTGTAGGCCTACCAATATAAAAGATTCCAGTGATCTGGAAGGCTTGTGCATGACGTTAGTAGTGGTGTACATCGCTTATGATTCATTCAACCAAGAATAAAAAAACAGGTAACATGAGCATAACATGAAAGTTATAAAACTGTTATAATAAGGTATAGATATGATATATGTATTTTATCCATATTGGGTTTAATGTCTCACTCTAATGATGTATAGGATCTATTGGCACCGGTGAATGATGAATGAAATGACGTAAAGATGAGTTGAAAAGTTAATCTATCACGTGTTTTGGACATGAGGTATGTTATCGTAATCGAAGAACTACCCCGTATTTACTTCAACTACAGAGAGGTAGATTTGTGATTGGAATAATATATACAGTGAAAAGGTATCGGTCATTACCGTGTATTGTAAAGGTCGATTGAATTGATTGTCACTGGTTTATCGTGATGAGAAATATCAATCAAACATCCTATGACAACAGAGCTCCTATGTTGACCTCAATCCGGACAATACACCAATCTATCTATACATACATACAATATATACGTGTGTGTACGAGAGATGAGGGAGCAAACTATCCGTGCGTTAGCGGTGTGACATGGAGAGACGATCGATTGTTTATTTTTCTTTCGTGTACACAAGTATATCACATGTATCATTCATTCATCTGACAGAGTATTGAATAATTATTAATCTCACTCCTAGAGTAAATTCATGTATCGATGAATGCATGGTCAATATTACATCAATATTCATATGACATTCGAAATCATTCAATGTGATTTTTTTTCATATTTGTATTCTTATGAATTTCATTTATATACACATATTTTATTTCAACGCATAATTTTTCAACATTGATATGTTTTCAAATTGACGATTCTGATATAACTGTATGATCAGAAGGAGATATATTCTATCTATCTAGGTATTTTCATTTTTCATATGCATGTTGTGTTACTCTTTCACAAAGCTTAAACACAATAATGATAATTAAAAAGTTACATAGTCAATTTTAACATTTGTGATGGATAGTGTTTTAGTTTATTTGTTCGTTCTTAACAACAGAACACCTGTTTGATCGTTCATTTGCTATCATTTTTTGATAAATATGTACCGTAGACAAACGCAAAAATGATTCATGATGCGAATTGGGTGGTTGTAGGGGTAAAGGGTTCAAGGTTTTAACTTGACTCATCTACCTCTATCTCAGACTCAGATGAGCCCTAAATAAATGACCACTTGTGATTGTCCCACCCACTTATTCACAAACAAAATCCAATCAAATTGGCTGTTTATTGAGTAAGATTTTGTTGATATCAATCAGGCCTGAATCAGAAGAAAGTTGGGAATGTTTTCTGACACATTCAGAACAATCACATCGATTGAAATCTGATATATCTGAAATCATATTCATATAATTGTATAGGAATCTGCACATTCAATCGTAAGGTGGGAGCGGAATAACAACCAGAAAAATACAGTAGGCCAAAGGAATGAAGATTGGTTTAGTTTGATTCAAGAAGTTATTGGAAGGACTCTGTATTATTCAAAGACGTGAAATTTGTATGTGTGATGTAATTTTTCCCTCATTCGAATGACAGTATATTATGGCATCATATAGTACCATGTTATAGCACCATGTGATGATATGGCATCATATCATAGAACCATATTACACCATATTATTGTAGGTAGGTATTCAGATCTTGAAAGTTTAGAAGGATTCAAATAATTGATTTCAATATCACGATCCATTATATTTCACCCTCGAGTTTGAGAGCAAAACTCTATATTCATTTCAAAGCACGGATAAAATACAATCTCATTCACGTGTATATCCACGAAGGAAGGTGCGAATCAGGCGCCAGTTTCAATGATGGCACAGAGGAGGGACGGTTGCTTGGAAGCGTCTTCTTTTGTGGATATAAATGAACAATACCTTGGGAATAATAAACCCTTTTATTGGTATCGTCAGTGAGAAAGTTGTAAATGGTTTTGAAGAATCCTTCGAAATTCCTATTTTCATTTTATTATCGCGTATTTTTCCCCTTTTCACTCGCCGTGTTATTCAACTGGCAATATCTTCAAGTCAAAGAGTCGAAAATTTTCCAGGAGTTATTGAAAAAAAATGAGAGATTAGAAGATAAAACGAGGCATATATCAGTTTTGAAACAAAACAGAATATCGAACAAAGACATGCGTTCTTGAGATATGCATTTTTCGATATGACGAATTTGAAAATTGAAAATCGTACACTTTCAAACTTATCATCATCGAAAAATATGGCCTCATCAAGGAATCGAACTCTAGACCAATTGCTAGATTTGCAGTAGCTTACAAGTCACGATGGTAATAATTGAGCAAAATATCCATGGCTAATATCCATATGATATATTTAATTCAACTATGAACGTGAGAAACAACGAAAAAAGGAAGAAACATGAAAATATGTCATTATTAACAAATCCGTCATGAAAATGAAAGGAATGAAGATATACAATACATTCCAATACAATACAATATAAAGAAGATCGTATTTCCGAAAATAAACGGCTCATTGTCTCATTTATAACAGAACAGGGAGCAAAATTGTTGATATTTTCGTGTACGAGTATCGTGCAAATATATAAATAATATCAGAAGAGAATTGACGACAATTTCCTACGTTTTTTATTAGGAATTTTTAGTTCAGCTCGATTGTGTTATGCTTTATATCTGTACTCTACTTAGATTTAATCGAACCAAAATCAATCTTCCCATGTTGATAACAAAATTATTAGTTCAAGTTATCAATGTTTTTTTTTCCAGCAAGGTAAATGAGCTATTATTTTCATACTATTAATTGAATGTAGATGCAACAGAATCAATTTTCTTGATAAAATGATGGACTGAACAACTCGCTAGGAAAAAGAGGGATAGTATAATATGCTCCCATATGTTGAATGATTGATCATGAAGAACGTTTGAGCACAAAAAAAATGTGTTTTCTTCCCAACTGAAGATGTGACGTACCTAACAAACAGAGGGCAAAATATCTCGCCTGAAGCATTTCTGAGTCATAAAATAATGACTGAAAATAAGATTACCAATACATGTGGAATATAAATATACAAATATAAATATAATTATAGAATATGAAAATTTGAAATATGAATAATATGAAAATATAAATATAAATACATTTCAAATATGGCTTGATCCGTGCAAGATACAAAATCAGTGAATATATTATAAAATGCATGGAATATTCATCGAAAATCCCAGTGAGTTCCATTTTGTAGTAATGAAGATATTAAAATCAATTGACGACTGGAAATAGGCGTGACTTTACCAGCCGGCCAGTTGGATCATATCATTTGTAGTTATTTCAAGATACACCGATTGGATATTTGAATTTGGCTACAGTTCTAACAGCCCTGTTGATTGGACGGTATGATTTGGGACGTCAAGGGGGCGGAGACTACGAGTCGTCAATTGTTTCACTATACAATGTGTTCAGAATGGAAAGTCCCTAAAATAGTTTTTATTACGTTTTTAATGAAAATGATACGCTGTGGGTAGGTTACCCTCAATTATGATCCGATAACATTTTTATATTCATTTACTCAGAATTTCAATTATTGTCCATAGTCTCTATACAGCGTTAAATATTAGAAAAGAGCATCAATTTTCAATTTGTTTTCTATAACTTTTCTTCTATTAATAATGTATTAATCAAAGCGCATATGCCATACTGTAGTAAATATCCATATCTCATTATGGATGTGCTGTTGCTTTTCCAGTATGCTATATTGAAGCTATAATTTCCATATAACTGAACAGTAATTTACGTATAACTTCCTACTAATCACACTAATGAATAAATTGAGTTCACTGTATTTCAAAGCTGTTAATTAATCAGAATTGTTCCACGTTTAGTAACGATTCATTAACATATAATGACTTCATGTTCACGCAGTATAAGTTATCAACTCACAAAAGTTGTACTTCTTACTACTTATCTTTTAGTATGAGATAAAATCTGTCATTTTATTTTACTCTTTTCCTGACTCTTTGATATGTTCCCTTGTCATCATAATTCTACATTATGTACACAAACACGAACAATACATACACACTAGTAGTCAAATGAAATTAACTCATATTTCTGCGTTTTTAGTTGTGGTATATAAAATCAATTCTTAGGTGAGAGGTATATAGATAATGGATATTACTTATTTATTGAGTTCATTTGAATGTTATTTGATTGCAATTTGAGATCACAGATATAAAATGTAGTAAAAAGAACTGCGTGTCACTATCGAGAATTGCACAACAAAAAAGTAGCAGCTGGGGCATTAGGGCACTCTGGCAATTGCGCCAGTAGCGTTAACAAAGCTAAAAAGGTAAGAATAATTGAAATTTCATGAAATACAAAATATATACCAACATTAAATAATCATTTTTTTTTAGTAGTGGTAAATGTTGTTTATTTATCATTCATTCACATAAAACATTAGTTTCACTTTTTCCACAAAGCCTAGCACAAGGCTTATCTGTGGATTAGACAGAGAATAATGATAATGAAGAAAGAAAACACCATATTTGCAATTAAAAAATAATATTGCGCTTAATTAAATTAGAAAGGTAGAATATTGGGAAAAGAAGTAGGATAATGGTGGATACGAATTACACATCAAGTGACAAAAATTCCATTTGCAAATAATTATAGAGTATCACTCAATGAGTCTAAAAGTCAGCACTTAATTTCTTTTTTGACAGAACTTATGTTTTGAAGTTTCAATAGATTTCGAGGAACAGAATTAAAAATGAATTACTTATGAAACAGATTTTTTCAAATGTAAACTAGCATAAATTTCGCTTCAATTTCACATTGAGTCCAAAAATATACGTGAAAATTCAGGAACTCTGAGAAGCATGCTTTGACTCGAAGATATATAGTGGATCTCTTACGTCACAAAGCGTTATCACTCTCATCTCACAAGAATCAATAATACGTATCGGAAATATTCTTTTGAAATTCTCTATTTCCAAGACACAAATTAAAAATGTACAATACCGAAATTTCAATATCGCAACATAAACAAACGATCATCTTAATTTCAACATTATTGGTTACAAAGTTATCAAGATGATTGCAGAAAAGCCAAGGGCAGCATATAAACGGGATACGAACAATTACCGTGGAGCTGAAAAGCAATACCGACATTGTGGGTCGGATGTACGTGCGAGCATGTTTCTCGGCTCGACCTCGGACACTGACACAGTTGACCTGTAGAAAATAACAATGCATGGTTGCTATGCTGTGTTTGAGTTACATTTGTATCCACGGAAGAAGGAGGTCGTCTACACCGAAATGATTGTGAAAACAACAGGTATCATATAATTATGTAATAACGTCAAGGTTTTAAATATTTTCAAAGATGTAGTTTCGTTTATTATCGTCGGTGTTGGGCGATGAACCCTTGAAATGGAAGCATTCATTTCTGTGTGAACTTTCCACTGAACGCGTTAGTGTTTTGTGAAGTTCTTAGACGTTTGTTTTTATCGTGAATTTCCATTAAAAAAAAAACATTTAAATGCACGTGTCTCGTGCGTGGGCAAAAAGCACTTCATTTTGAAACATAATAAAAGATCCATTGTAATTCACTCATTCTAAAACACTTGAAATTATAATTGAGTCTTCAATATTCCATTACTTATTATAACAATAATCTATACAAGTATTATCAAATGAGTTTTACGTGTTTTTCAAAAGAATGCCATAATACAAAAGAGCAGTTTGCAATGCGTCGGGCAAATGTAATAGAGTACGCCTGCGCTTGACTACTAAATCAAAATTGTTTAACCGATGGATTTTTCGGATTTTACATACGGGGAAGTCCGTATTAACTTATTTTGTATTCTATTCTCTATTTTAGTTTCAACATCAAAAAACAATGACCAAAAACCAACGACAAATGAACTCAGGAACTTTTTTCCTACGAGCCTGAATTTCTTCAGAAGCCGAATGAAAAGCGAACATGAACTTTCAAATAACCAACTGAATGTTCACGAATCAGAGTTTCTGAAAATTCCTTTCAAAGACTAACTTGCACAACACCGCTTATCGTAAACTTTGTCCTGAGAAATCCTATCACCCTGAAAATAGCACAGCTATGCGAATGAAGAAGTGATATGAGTGATGAGTGATGGGTGATTCCATTGTTGGATGACCTTTTTCTGTCGTGATTACAAGTATTATATAGACTGTTCATTCAAATTGAATGTACAAGATTCGTTTGCTTGTTAAAACGTGATCTGAATAGTATCATAATATATGAAATGATGAATATATTTATCTCACATCGTTGTATTTGTTTGATATGAATCGTGAATACTAAACTGAAATTTTCTTCGCGTAGTGATGCAAAATTGGCAATAATGTTCTTCAAAATTGATAATCGCTTGTTTACGCGATTGGTATATCTTCTTTTGAATATGAAATCAACTTTTGTGAAATCGTTGGTCGTGTTCACACAGCAAGATGTGGAAATACGTTCGATTGGAAAGCACAAGCAATATTCATGTGCAATATGGTGACCTTTCTACTCTCGCATTGCAATCACATATCAATGCATCGCAAATTCAGGAAAAAATTGTATGTAACTAATTGTAACTTAATTGTATAATTGTATGTAATTGTATTGATCAGTAACTATGAATGTGGATAATTTTTTTATTTCCGTTTCATCCTTTTTTGGAATATATCACGTATCATGGAATCATATATCAAATTGCATCAATTCGTAGGAAAACTGTTATTCACATTTAATCAATACACACTCCATATCTCTGAGAATAAACCAACTATAGCATGAGAAAAATAAATGTTGAATTATTCATTTGAAAAATCTAGTCAGACAAGAATTATTTCAATTCACTACTCAGAAGTATGTTCAGAATTCGTTTGAGGTTGAATTGAACGGAATAAATCTCTATATTCTCGAATAATTGCATTATGAATGACGCATTCTAGTCGAACAAATCCCCGAATATTATTGTTACATAGTGGGTGTTTTGAATTCACACAGCTTTGACAACATGTTATGTATCCAATCATCAAATTGTATCATATAGTGTTACATTATGAAAATACTGTAGCGCATCCTATAAATAATATAGGCCTAATAGGAAAAGTGTGTGAATAAATTGAGAACCAAAAATATGACGTATTTTCTGAAAGATAACTCAATATTATAAATCTTCAATCGGAATCGAGTTTCACATAACTAGCGACATCAGGCCTATATACACACTTTTTGAATAACAAGAAAAATGTGGAAAACGAATGTGTGGTATTATATATACAAGAGACATGGATTCAGGGTATTATTCCAGACATAATATAAACAATAGACCAAGCTTTAATATATAAATATAAATTGAACGAAATAAGTAGACTTTATACAGAATGGAAATAAGGTAACTGAATAAAAATGACAGTCGTTTTGAAATAGCAGAACTCGATAGTTCAGACCCTATCTTTTCACTTTCGTGCGCTATGATATATATTTTTTTTCTCACGTGCGAGCTTCAAACTTGACAGTTTACAACTTGACGGCTCACTCATAACAACACGTTAGGGACATGGATTGTGGATTGGCATATCAATAACCATGAGCCGATCATTTTACAAGTTGAAGTTGAAGTTTTATTGATTGGATCTTATACTTACTATACTTCAACCGGTATACAAAGGACTTGAACACCGTAAGTTGAAATGGAAGTTAAAATATACTTCAACCGATATACAAAGAACTTGAACTAACATCGTAAGTTGAAATAAAAGGTGAAAATATGTAACTATCCCACAGATAAACCCTTTTAGGATTTTGAAGATTCATGTCCAGTGTTAATTTTATTTTGTTATCTAATGAAGAGCCTTGAAAAAAATGTCCCTTACGTCCTACCTACTTCGCAACACATTATGCAGCTGCAGGCACAAGCCTTTTAATAATCAAATAACAATGAGAGCTGAACTAACGCACAGTGGCGTACACGTAGAGACGCGATTAAAGTGATAGCGAGTACGTGTACGTGACACTAAAATGGGTCTGCAGACATTGTAAATAAGGAAAAAGAATGGTCTGATACTTCCTGAACGGTCGTAAAAGGTGTGATCTCCCAATAGGTATCCCGTCACGAAGAGAAAGTGCAATCAAACTGAATGCGTTTACAAAATAAAAAGGAATGACTCCCTTGGATACGGATGATTTCAATTTAGAACTTGGACAAGAGCAATAAAGCTTCGATAGAAATTCATGAATTTTAGTGAAAAAATATCAGTTCGAACGAAATATATCTTCTCCTTCTGTGAGTTCTTCTACCTTATTTTCTTCTTTTCTTTAAAATCGTACTCTCTTTTCCTACTTAGAATTCACTCTTTTGTGTAGAGAAGAAAAACTTTATTTCATTGTCGTTAGACTGTACATGTTCATTTATTTTATTTATCTTTGTCTTGTTCACAAATCTTCCTAGGAAATTCATGAATTTTAGTGAAAAAATATCAGTTCGAACGAAATATATCTTCTCTTTCTTCGATTTCTTCTACCTTATTTTCTTTTTTTCTTCAAAATCGTACTCTCTTTTCCTACTCAGAATTCACTTGTGTAGATAAGAAAAACTTTGTTTTATTGTCGTTAGACTGTACATGTTCATTCATTTTATTCATCTTTGTCTTGTTCACAAATCTTCCCATCTTCTTCGTATATTTCTTATTTATGAATATTTTCTCATTGTGATATCATATCAATCCTATTATTAAAATCTCGTATTTTGAATCATTCAAAGATTAAATTCGGTTCAACCAACATACAGAAATACAGATGAACACTCAAATATTTCAAAAAAGAGATATTATTCAAATAAGAACGAAATTCACCACGGTACTTCAAATTTATTCAAACGAACAATCATATTAATTAAACTTTCGTATTTTGAATCATTATCATATATGAAATATATTTCAAAGCAAAAGAGTAAAATTAATATGTTGTTTGAATAAGTTTGTTTTGGTATGGTGTAGCACCTGAATGAATTACACTAAGCATAATTCTATTTCAAGTTAGGCAGTTGACGCGTAATTATTCATGAGAATCTCACAAGGTAAGTTGAACTTTTAGCTGAGATACAAACTGTAACGGTAATTACATCTACTTAACAGAAACTCGCACGAATGTTTACACAAATTACTGTTAAACTTTGTAGGTCGAAATAGAGGTAGCATATTTGACTGATGATGAAATTACCAGAAAACAGAAAGTTTACAGAAAACTCAAATTACAAAATTCATGTGAAATTTCGGTATCATTCCAAATAATATTCAGTCTCTATTTGAGATTCTGATGAATTTTTTATTATCGTGCAAGAAAGGTTTGAAGCTTCTTCAATTAATTTTATGTAAATAATACAATAATCAAATTATTCCGGATTTTCTATCAAATTAAATTTTTAATTCAACTTGTTTACTTAATTCCTCAAATTCTTACATTTTGTGTGATTACTTCTGAATATGTAGGCCCCAATATGTTTCTTCCAAACTGAAACCTTATCAGCTCTTATAATTTTGAATAATTACAAAAAGTGCAAGAAAACTTTCGTTGATATTCCGCTCACAAACGAATACCTAATTGTGTGTAGACCAAGTTCAATATGAGAAATTACTCTGAACTATTCACTCTTCTCTTTCTCAATTTATTTCATATTCCATTTTGATAATTTCGTATTTTTTAAATTAAAAGTAAGAATGAAATGAACAATTTGAATATGAATATGAATATTATCATCGAGTCGGAATCAAGATATCTTCATGAAAACAATAATCATCAAATCCACATTTGAATATATATTTTATTATTAAGTCCAAAATTACGACTGAACTTGAACCACATGATGAGTTGAAACGTTAATAGTTAAAAGTTGAGGTTTTCCATTTTCTTGAAATGTGCCTTTCGCAAAAAAAATCAGTTGTGCTCGGTCACGATTTTATTATAAAGCGTGCAGGGTTGGTCCACTTGTTATTTAGTGGAAAATGCGTTTGTGATGATTCATTCAAATTGAAAACGTGTTTTAAATGTGAGTAGAAGACTTTATAGTCAAAATATATGAAGAGTTTTTAATTTTGTGTATCCAAAAAGTGATTAAATCGAAATAGAAGTGTATGTGACAACCGATGCTTGAAACGTGACGCTAAAATGCGTGAACTGACATCAGATGGGTGAATATCACTACCATCAATTCAGATGAGAATTGTAACTTGAAAAAATATGTGCATTAGTCATTTATATATAATTGAGTGGAAATGTATTAGATTCTTTCTCAAATTGAATCAAATATATACATTTTTCTTCATAAATAATGCTCGCATGCATTCCTAATCAATTATCATTCATAAACCTATAACTATTCCGAAATATTGACTTTCATATCAAATGTCAGTAGATAAGAATTAATATAATTTTGACCGACAATGAAATAGTGCCTTCAATATTACATCAATCCACATGAAAATAAATAGACACATTAACTACATCAAATGAAAAACATCAAAACTACTACATCAAAAAATAATACTACATCAAATCAATTTTTATATTCAATGATCTCGTCGATAATGCCAGGAAATGTTCAATCGATATTGTTCATTGTTTGCTTAAAAACTCAAATTGTTTGCGCATTTGCAAACTACGTCAGATCTGCATCAAATATAATAAATTACATTGAATCAATTTTGAGATTTAACGATCTCGTCGATAATACCAGCAAATGTTTTATCGATATTGTCCATTGTTTGCTTGAAGACTCAAATTGTTTGGGCATTTGAGGTTGACTAATGAGCGGATGACTGACGAATGATATTTACAAGAACCCATGACTTCCACGGGACTCGAACACGGGCTCAACTTGACAATCAAGTTAATGAATCAGATCTTTCAGTTGAAAGAGTCAGAGAAGGGACATATTCTATAAATGATTCTGAATATAGAATATAGAAATAGAATATAGATATGTATTCACTCAATTCAAATAATACATAACTCTATCTTGAACTACACAAAATGTCAACTACTTTTCCGATTATCTCTATTCTGTTCTTCTTGACATAATGAAGTAGAACTTTAATAAAGTTGCTATGAATAAAAAACTTGTAGATCTAAGAGTAATCTATCTGGAATGATTATATCTATGACAAAGTATACTCGATATATATAAACAGACAGTTCTTTTCATGAAGACAATATAGTTACTTTACACAAAACAATTGAGATAGAACTTATATACACAGAATAAATGTACCGTGTCCAATATAATGTCAAAGTCATCGTTTATTTGTATTTATATTAAAACTTGTGTTCACCGACCATGTGATTAAATGCTATACGTTTTCATTGACGTATCGATATATCTCATTTATCTAATCGATTTTGATGAAGTTAAACAATCAAAATGTATATTATTAGCTGAAATTAATGAAATCATGGAATGATATTTATTGTTTGTGTGTTAATCAATCATTTGGTGAATGATATTTTCCAATACTCGCGAGAAAAGAAGAAAATAAGATGAGGAAAGAAAAACTCAATGAATATCAGATATTTTCAGAACGTGGGTCGGAAACTTTTTTTCTCAACATGACTTTTGTATTGTTCTTCATTCATTGACCTATCACTATCATGTTTACAATGTGTTGGATGAGTTTTAATATATCTAACTATTTCTTTGGTGTAATAATAACGCCCTTGTGGTGCCCCACTCAAATGATCCTGAATTTCATCCTTTGTCTAATCAGAGAAATAATGTTTTTGTGTCTTGTTTCCGGTGTTATTGAAAAAATCATGTACAGTACATTCCGAAAAAATATGAATTCAGAATCCAGAATATATGTTCTATATAGTATAGAGACAAATTATTATCATATGTAAGTTGAGGTCATTGTAAGTCTTGTTTCGATTTTATTTTGTAGGCACACTTTGTATTGGTAGTTAATTGTTATACGTATCATCAAGTTTTTTCAATTGTATCCATTCTTATCAGAGTTTTTTATTTATTTTATCCTTAGCCTGTATCACAGCAGTGTCAAGGTCGGTCTATAAAAATTTTCAATAGTTTCATAATGTTTTTTCTTTCACTTTGAATAGTTCATTTGATAACATCATAACAGTTCTGACTCTTCGAGCCCTGAAGAGTCAACGCACAAAGAAACACTGAAATGAAATAAAATCCTTGCTTACAACGCCATTTTCTCTTTTAATATCTCTACAACAGTGGAAATCGATACTGAGTTGAATGAATCAGAGAGTCATATTATAAAATTGAAAAGAAATACGTAATACGTAATACGTCTATTTCATCATGATATGATATAATGGAGTGCCAAAACCCAGATACCGTCACCGATTTATTTGTTGGAAAAATCGAATCAGTAATAAGAAATGCTGCACTAATTATGACAACAATGTAATTCAAAATTGAAAAAAAACATGGAAAACTAGAGGTTTAATTACGTCAATCCGGAAAAGAGACGCTATACATGAAGAAATAAAACGTGATAACCAAATTCATGTATTGAACTTCCAAACTTCATTGTTGAAAATTCTTCCAAACTTGGAATTTTGAAATGAATGTAACATGAATAATAATATAAATATTGATAATCTTTGTGATTTGATAACTAGTGGCAAGCTGATACTATTTGCCAATGACACTGCCTTGATTTTTTCTGGCAACACTTTTGATGAGACCAGAATAATAACTGAAAATGGACTCAAACTTGTATACCAGTGACTGAATACAAATTTGCTATCACTGAATTCATGATGAAAGAGTATTCATACCATTCTCGTGTTAAGATGATCGATATTGCACAGAATATGAATCTAAAAATGCATGAATCATCTTGTTCAGTAAATTATCAATCATGCAGTTGTTATTCAATCATTGAAACATGTCGTACTGAATATCTGGGTGTGACAATTGACGATTGATCATCTCAATTGGAAAAAGCTCATAACTCAAATTTCACATAAATCAAGAACAATCAGTGTAAATTTCATGAACTCAGGTTAATCTTAGATCTGACCACTTGGAAAATAATAAATTAGGCATTTTTCCGAACATATATTCATTACGCAATACTACTTTGGGGTGGGAGCCTTAAGACTCACTTCGACCCACTCAAAAAATTCCGAAAATTAATATTAAAAACAATACTTAAACGCCCAATAAACTACCCAACTGATGAAGTTTTCAAAGAAATTAAAGTATATATAGTTGGGAAACTATTTCTCAAATCTATACTACTTCATACTTTTCAAAACAAAAATACCATCGCAATTTCCAATCAAGTGCAACACACTAGGTCGCCAAAAGATATTCAATTGAAAATTCCTAGAGTGTTGACATCTCTATGGCAAAGATAAGGTGCATATCTTGGATCGAAAATTTTCAACAATTTACCTAAAATCATAACTTCATGAATAAACTATAATTAGTTCTATAGCATGAATCGATTAGCTGGCTTCATGACATCAGACATGACTTTTGGAATCACCTTTTGGATAATAACCTTTGTCACTGTTAGGTTTCAGTTAACTAGAGTAGGAACGTCAGAATTAAATGATTCTCGTAAACTTTCAGTTCTAACTATACTCGTATTTCTACTGTAGGCTAGGCTATGTCATAATTTATATTCTAAATTCAACTTTTCTCTCTCTGAACACATTAAATTCACTCAGCTTACGAATCTATGTACCAACATTCTATTGAGAACCTTCCCTCTTGACATTTATGTTTTCGAATGTAATTAACTTTTTCTCATTTTCCACACACAGGCTTCGGTTTTACGGTTTATGTTGTTTTTTTCCCATACCAGAATATAATGTGTTATTATTAAAATAGATTCTTATAGTCTCAAGCATTCAATTTTAGTTATTATTGTTGTGAGCTAATCAACCAATGTCAGTCAATCTATTATGATTATGTTCGCTATAATTAGTATGTTGATATTCATGTCCTGTATTTATCTGAAAAATATTAAATAGAAAACAAACAAACAACTCACATATTTTCAAACTGTGATGAACCTCTTTTGTCTACTTCTATGAAAGAGTTCAAGTTCTTATTTGAACTTTTGAAGGACTTGTATATTCATCAAAATCAAGGAAATTTAAAAACGATTTTATTCTCGGTAAAAATGAACGACGAGTCATTCAAATCATACTGAATTCAATACGGTCAATGATGAGAAATATTTGATATTCAACACTTTCTGTTTATATTTTATGAATCTGATTGAATAATTGTATATCAAGAATACATTAATTTCCCCCTCACTGATATCCTGAAATGATCGGATATCCAATTGACATCAATGTTTGGATTTCCATAAACAGTCGAATGTAATTTTCATTTTAATACCTTTTCCAGCCTCCGTTTAGAAGCCGCCGTAAGTATATCATTGGATTGTTATATTGATTTGTTACTCAATAATTTAGATTCTGGCTAATCGTGTGGTTTTTATGTTCAAACGGAAGGTGGAAATGCATACAAACCAAATATAATATTACAAAATGAATGGAGAAAATCCTTTATTAGAATGAAGAAAATAAATAAAATGAAACATTTATGTTCACGGCTCGGTATTTTTCATTCTAATAAATCATGCAGAATAATCACGCCAATTTATCATTCATTTATTGAATTATTCGTACTATTTTTGTCATTGCAATCTATGGATATTTTGGATACATATATTGTAGACATCATAACAGTCACTGGACTTCTTGTTGCTAGAGGTAATACACCTAAATTATTCCAAGATGATTTTATTATACATGTAATATATCTCTAGAGCTGGCCTTCCATGAACGCGCGAGTATTCACTTTACGAATTCGCTAAGCGGTTTTTAAGCCTCGATGATGATAAAACGACCAATCAGTGACGAGAGTTACGCGATTTCTGATTGTTGAGATCGCCTCAATTCCACCGCCTTGCGAAAGCGAAACGCAGATCGAGTTCATGGAAGGCCAGCTTAAAATAACATGCAGTACAGTCATGAGCGGAAACCCTTATTCAACCAACATTCGCATACATTTTCTGAATATAGTCATGAACAGCATCATAAACGTGCAGTAAGATATATGGCAAATTCGAGCTATAACCCTTGTGCCGAAGTTTTTTACAAAGACTCTTGTTCTAATCTCTTCAAATCATTTAAAATCCTTACCTTACCAAGTTTATACATTTACTCTACAATTCTGTATGTAATTGAAAATTCCCATTTGGTCTCGAACAGTGAAACTATCCACGATTACAATACACGTAACAAAACGAACATAAGATTGGAACGCTTCAAAAATAATCTATATCTGAAAGATCCCGTTCACATGGGCTCAAAATTTTTAAATGCACTTCCGCTTTTATTAAAAAAGAAAAAAGGTGATGAGTTCAGAAAATGCCTCAAGACATACTTAATAGACAAGTGTTTTATTCATATAGAGATTATTGTCTGTAATCAGTGTTTGTATTTTTCCCATATATAATGACCGATCATCATTATGAGTGTACTTCAACTGTTTTTTTTTTAAATCTTATTTTAAATGTTAAAATATGTTAAATATGTTAATATATATGTGCATGTAATAACTGTATATAATAACATCATGACTGTCTGTATATCCTTGGGATCTTTGGGACAATAAAAAGAATTATTATTATTATTATTATTATAACCTTACTTGACTTACTCGAGTAAGTTATATCATTCATTGAATTACTTGTTGATTTCTGAAAGAAATCGATGTATTGTGTTTTCAGATGAATATAAATGAGAAAATCGAACCATTTAAATAATTCGGATGAGATTCATTAATTTCAAATACATAATGAGACGACGTATTCGCGAGAGGCCTACATGATGACTCTTATTCATCTTTCTCTTTGGACAATATTATACAAATTCTTCATTGAATCTCTTATCATACAAAAGAGTTGTCCCAAGACACAAAATAACATAAACAATATCAGAATCTGACAGTATTATAAATCCATTCGAATATGTTCAGAAATTATTGATTTATACTATGTGATGTGTATAAGAGTAGGGAGTACCGGAGCAGTGAAATTAATACGAATTGAAAGGTGAAAAAAAAAAACGTGAAGATGAGTAATGTTGATGGAAGATAGAAAGTGAAAATATATATGAAGTGTGTGTACAAAAGTAATGTGAGGTGATTGATTCAAAGATGAAAAAAATATAAAGATGATTTCTGAGAATAATGACTGAGTCACGAATAATGCTGAGAGAAATATGATTATATCCCTGATATTTTCCAATGTTTCAAAGTAATGTGAGCGACTGTTTGACTGTCTTGAATAGGACAGGTAGGGACTGGAATGGGCTTGGTAGAAGTTTTTTTTATGAGGATGAAATAGGGTTAAAGTTATTCCGTAAGTGGGTTAGGGAGACGGTGATAGTTAGGGATAGGTATAGTTAGTTAGGGATCTCATGCAGGGATAGTCAGGGAACTTGCCACCGCGCATTTATGAGCAATTGTAAGAGTTTCGAATAAATAAATAAATGCTTATGTGACTGTGTATCGAATATTTTCTATACTCAAAATGATTGTATGTTTGTATGACTTGTTTTGAAGCTACATGTATTCACTATTATCATCAGATACTATTTAAAAATATATGAATATATATTCATGAAAAAATAATGAGCCATTCTGAGCATGTCTACACGTATTAAATAATATAATCCAGTTTGATGTGGCAATCAATCCATCATTGCTATCACGTATCAAAAATTGATCTGTCGATATTCTAATTAACATTTACTTTGATATATAGTGAAGTGCGTTTAATTTGTCAAAGTTATAATCCATGATAACACCACAGCAATGACAGTTATCGCTATAAGCGCGGAAACATCAAAAAGTCATTAGGACAGCATGGAGTTGACTTTGAATTGAAATTGTGAGTTTTCGTTCACAGAGTATACTGATAATACATTGCTGAAATCACAAATACAAATGGGAAATGATATTTGAAAAAAATAGAATATATATTTTATACTCTTTTGTACTTTTATAATTGTGTTCCGGCCTTTCGGAAATTCAAAGACTTTCATCTGCGGTGGAAATTTATGGTCACCAACAGCGCAGTCCTGGTGTTGAAGTTCATTGGTTTTAAATAATTAAAATGGGGTGGTAAGATCGCTCTTGTGGTGCCCCGTTCAAATGATCCTACTTTTCATCCTTAGCCTCAATTGGGGAACAATGATTTTGTATCAAGTTTCGATGTTATGAAAAAAAAGAAAAAAACTCTTCCCTTGTTATTTGATGTTTTAATAGCCATACCATATATGTATCTTTATTCAAGACTCTGTCTCACATTATAAGATTGCAAAAACACAGAATAAAAATCAATTAATTAAAATTAAAAAAATTATCGATGACAACATTTTAGAGAATAACAAAATAAATATAATTTGACTAGGTTTGAATAAGAAAATGTGGAAAAAGATATAATCAAATGTTGTTAACGAAATCATACAAAAATTAAAAAGGGGAAAAAATGAAAAATAGTATGCAATGGTAAACTGAAATTATCAAACAATTATATATTTTAGTTACATTCTCTCCAAAAAAAATATTGAAAATATATTTCACAGTACACAGTATCTTGATTCCTGTCGGAACGTTTCATCTATATTCATTATACTGTTTATATTATTTTGAACGATTCGAAAAGTATCACACTGATAATTTTTTTTCGATAATTGAATTTTTTCCATAGTCATAATCAATTTTGATGAAACAATATTTTCAGAAAAAAAAATCGAAACGTTTTGACTCAAAATTGAAAAAATATAACCGGTCAATAAAAGCAATATTCGAATAATTTTGAATTTATCAATCTTTCATACTCAACTTTGTTCGAATCTGTTTCTATTCACCACGAACTCAATTCAATATGGGCCTACTTTACAGAATATAAATATTGCGTGGTATATAATAATGAATGATATATTAACATTTTCAATTGGACATGAATTATATGAAACATCATGTTTATTCTTACGACAAAATAATTTTGACCGTTTATTAAAAAATATCGACCATTCCCAAGAAGGAAAATATCAATTTTTAAGGAATAATTGATGAGTGGTCAAATAAATTTGGGAATAATAACGTTCAAATATATTGTACTAACCAAAACAATGAACAAATCAACCTTCAATCATTATGAACAAATAATCATCGATTCATTAACTGTTATCTTCGAGTCGTCCATTACTAGTTCTAGCCAACACACTCCACTAACTGTGTTGATATAAAATTACTGTAAACGAAAAATCAATTAAAATCTCCACTAGAACACTTAATTTTAATCAAGGCAAAATACTTCTTTCATAGTATAAACTTTGTAGAGATGAAACTGATCTACCCATCTTAGTATCTTTATAGTTGAGAACAATACATCATTTCAACAACCTGAACTGACAATGACATTGACTGAGACGTCACATCTCATTTCCCTGATAATAATTACAAAACCGCTAATAAGGTTTGTTGGATGATGATAGTCAGCCGAGGCATATCGTGACATCCTATCGTGTCGCGTTATCGTGACGTCACGTCGTGTCGTGTCGTGTCGTGTAAGCAACACGAAGCTAAAGGCCAATCAGAGATGTTTGATATTCTTCTTGTGCACACGATCGAACAACGAGAGTGTTGTTGACAAAGCATCCAAGTTACGTGCTGGGAAAGTAAAAGGAGTGGAAATTATTAGAGGAGAAAATATTGTTATCGTAGAAATGTATCCATGAACGAAGAAGACTCGAACCAACCGTGCGATAGTGGTGTAAAATATGAGGAAACAGTCAATCGGCAGCTTATTTTTTCGTGGATACAAGAATATAAAATGTCAAAAATGATGAATTCGTATCGTTTTTTTTTTATTCATGTATCGTGCTGTTATATTTTGATATGATATGATGCTTTGTTATGAAGGTACTCTCCGCTGATATTTGCTATTAAATTTGTATATATATTATTCGGTTACTTTGAAGAAGAACTTGAATGTCATCTTCCGTGGCTCATTCAGTCAAGACACCTCTTTAGAAAATGAAGTGAATTCGGACTTGGGTTCGAGTTACACATAAGACATGTTCTTTCACTTTTCGCAACTTCACCGTCGATAAATAGCCTGCTAATTTATACCCAGCTGACACAGATATATAACTAATCATAATCCAACTATTTGTGGAGTCGTTATGTACCAATATGAGAGAAGTATCGTATTTTAATTGATGAACTGACGAATTTATACCAGAATATAACCTATACTTTGTTCAAGAAACAAAACGAGAGATATGGAAATATACAGAAAGGTATGAAGATAGTGTATTTATATCTTGACTGAATTGATTTTTTGACGCGTCAAGAGCGAATTTTTTTCATATAACCGTTTTTGTTCATATAATCGTCGATGATAGCTGTTGAATTTACTAAATCTATGAAAATACGGAATATATTGCCTCTATTCAAGATGATATATGACATTTTCTGTTTTCAATTCTTCAACGCAATACTAATGAAGGTTTTGTTCGTTTTGCAAAGTTTCAGAATTGGTGCTCAGATAGTTTCCGAGACAAAATAGTGTTTTTTAGTGGGAGGAAGGGTAATAGTACACCCCTTTCTTCGCCCTCAACCCTCTTACTCAAACACTGATTCTTAGACTTCGCCAGGATTTAGTGTCACACTTTTGTAAAGTTTGATTTGTACGTTGACATGGAAGCGTTTTGAAAGAAGGAGTAAATTCACGCTCCTCTCCCCCCTCTCAGTGAATAATTGTTTTGAAAATTCATTAAATTTCATTTCATAATTACTGCTACAATATTGCAAATTTGCAGTATATATATATATATATATATATATATATATATATATATATATATATATATATATATATGTATATATATATATATATATATATATATGTATATATATATATATATATATATATATATATATATATATATATATATATATATATATATATATATATATATGCTCATGTAGCTCTCACGTTCAACTAAACATACTGTTACATATCTGGCTCATTTAACAACGCATTTTTTGCGTTCACGTATAGTATTATGAAATATCAACATTACAATGATTATTATTGGTGGAAGGGCCGGGTTGTGCAATGAAAAGCGACGATCCACACTTATTACGGGTGGGACTGTACTATAGCTGAAGTGAGTAAACTTGGACGTTATTTTAAAACAATTGTGATGAAATCACGTTATTATTTAACTTTTGCTTCATTGTTGATAGTTTTAATGTTCGGTAGGTCATTTCCCTTGAGTTATTACGTCATTATCAGGCTGCCTGATATAGAATAATTTAACACGATAGACAGAATGTACATATAGATGTGCAAATTGCACACGAGTAATAATGTCAATACGAGCTTAAAGTTGATAAAATAGTACAAACAATTTCACGTTAGATTTGATAAGTTGAACAAATATACCATTATTAAAATAATTGGTAAAACCAAACAGACTGTTTTTGGTTCCACCCTCCGTAATTTGTCTGTGGTGTACTGAACTCTCTCGATTTCATACTGAATCAACTGGGCTTCGAATTTCGTATGATTTTAATGGGAAAAAAAGTTGATAATATTATAGTCGTTATCGGTTTTTAACCATCGAATATTTTTTTAGAACTATGAATACGCAGAATATGCATTGTCAGATAAGTGAGTTATTTATATGAACTGTTTACTCGCGATTACGAAAGGTGAACAATAAAATCAAATTAGAATGGATCCTCTGATATATTTGATTTTACTGGTGTTATACGCACTAAAAATTAACAGACAACGAATATTCACACTCAACATAGATTACAGTCTATGGAGAATTTTGCGGTAAACCAGATGTATATTCTATTCTAATTCGAATCTAAGTCAAATATTGATAGAAACAATTTAAAATTCAATCACAATCATCACTTCATATGTGATCACTAGTTTATGTACTCAAAAGTTGGATATACACCTTGATTTTCGAGCTCTTCTATATGCAGTTCTAATTGAATATGGACCTACATATTGAACATCTAAATCATTTTGCAGCTTCAACTCCTTATAGGCCTACATGTTGCGTATTTTATAATGTTTATATTATTGATCAGTAATTTTATTTCACAATTGCTGATCCGATTGGCATGGTGCGTATCGTTCTCATGCTTAGAATGCGTGTTAAATCAGATGTTTTCTTTGGAAAATATATTTCCCAATTTTCCCTCGTGGGTCATTCTTATTGGAAGTTTCAATATTTGAGGATGATTTTTCTCAGGGATTGTCGAGCCGATTGTGCTGCAAAACTTTACATCATCAAGGCCCGGTATTACCACGGCCAGTTAATATTTATCTGACAGTTGGTGGAAACAAATAGCATGGGTAACCATGGTGATAACAAGTTTGAACTGTCAGATAAAGGCTAACTGGACTTGGTAATCAGTTAGATTATCATGTCAGATAGACATCAGTTAGATGTTTCGTCAAGTTGCGTAAAAAACTGTATTTCCGGTCGAAAATACACACTTCGAAGTGTGACAAAAAATGTTGCTTTCTCAAATACAGTTTCTTCTCTTACGCTCACCGAAATACTTTGAAAGTATTCTCAAATTCAAACTCATAAACATAGAAAAAGTAGTAACCAGTTTTTCCCATTGGCGATCGATCAGGTTTAATCCACCAATTTTATTTCACCATTACCAACGTTCTGAAAAAAACATATAATCTCCGTTTTCAGAATTTTCATTTCATCAATTACTTTCGATTCAATCACAAAACATAGTTTCTATTGGAGCTGCAGCGATCAAATACACATTCTGGTATCATGATGAATTGAAAAAGTAAAATGTCAAACTCAAAGTTTGTTATGGATCATTCACGGAAGGTTATCATGGTCACCGAGCTTACTATCATACAAACTGTACCATTCACTTGCCACCTAGAAATGTGCTGAGCTTCCCATTCTATTTTTTTCAACCTATTTTTTCTGCTTGATGATCCCACCAACAGCTAGGTTATATGGGTGTTCGAATGGACGGGTGATGATGAAATTATAAATTAACGGTGAGT
>OZ023332.1:34546929-34716929 GCA_964007535.1 Brachyptera risi
CAGGCTGCTTGACAGTGGTTCATTAGAAACCCAACTCTCCCCACCCCCCCTTCCCCTCCCCCCCCCCCTCACACTCGAATAATTAAATTAGAGTATTTCTCCAGCAAAGGGTATTTAAATTGATATATGTTGGGCATTGGATTACAGCTATCGTACCGATAGATATGCAACAGCTTTCCAGAGCTGTGCTTCCGGTCATTTATCTAAAAAAAGAAAAATGTGCTGTTACCACGGTACTAATTATATTTCTTTCTCATTTAATTCATTACGCATTGAATGTTCACTTGAAATCATATATAATTTCTTACCTTCTCGTGAAAAAGCAAATATACGAGCTGACATTATTTTTTCGCGCATCATTCCTTCAGTTCACGTTGAAGCCTTCTTTGTAGAAAATATCTCCCACAAATCTTGAGAATAGCACCCTGGATTCGATCAAGAGAACATCGGAGAGCACAACAATTCGATTCATCACATAAATGTAACTTTATTCACCATGTATAACTGTGAAAAACAATACTTTACTGTAATATTTATTCATTTATTTATTTATTATTTATTATTGTTTTTATACAGCGTAATATACGGTACACAGGTAGTGAGAATAGAGCAGAAGCACCGTAACAACATGTGTCTCACTACCTGCATAATAATATAAATTATAAATCATGAATAAGATCAGTAAATCTAATATTTTTTTTTAAAGATTTTTGATTTGTCAATTCAAGATTATAATAATAATTATAATAGTAAAAATTATTATTATTATTATTTTCACCTTTTTTAGTAGTAAAGGTTGTTTATTTATCATTAATTTGAAAATGGAGAACGAATTGAAAATTAAAATAACTAAATATGAAATACAAACGCCCAATTTAATGCCTAATTCAACATATGTCAAGTTTTGAGTATCTAAGAATTCAGCAACTTATTTTGACAGGCGCTAAATGACCTCGCTGTCGATGCGCCTTCAAACCCTAATATTCATTCATTCATTGAGTGAAAATGTTCTAAGTTGTCGACAAAATGTACCAAAAAAATCATCTGCTCTCAAACTGACAGGCGAAAAGTTATAAAAAGCGACAGACCGCAAATAGAATCCTCTTTGATATTGCGTGATCCTGGTGAATGGAGGTTTTAATTTGTCCAATTGGTTTAACCGAATTAAATGGTTTGATTGATTTTCCAGCTCTGTAGAAAGTCTATGCTAGAAATCAGAATGAGTTGCGTATCAATATAACCATAATTCAAGAAACAGTCCCGGAATGTTTCTGGTTGTGTGAGAACATCTCGGGGGCGAGCATTTTTCAGACAGAAGCAAACATATTATACTGAAATTGAATAAGCAAATGAAAAAAACTGTTTGGTAGCTTGGTCATGAGGTTTATGAAAAAAATGCATTCCAGACCACAAAAACCAAACAATCTGTAAAACGTCAACAATAGAAGGGTGGATACGTTTTCAATATTTCGGAAAGTGAACATTGAGAAAATAAATATATTTTATGTATATATTATGAGTATAGTCTCGTACCTTTTTCATATCCCTCCACTCGAGACATCATATATAAAATACTGACTATAAAGCCACTACTACACTGACTATGGCCGGCGTACTGGCGTACCGGCGTACCAGCGTACCGGCTTACCGGCGTACCGGCGTACCGGCGTACCGGCGTACCGGCGTACCGGCGTACCGGCGTACCGGCGTACCGGCGTGCCGGCGTACCGGCGTGCCGGCGTACCGGCGTGCCGGCGTACCGGCGTACCGGCGTACCGGCGTACCGGCGTACCGGCGTACCGGCGTACCGGCGTACCGGCGTACCGGCGTACCGGCGTACCGGCGTACCGGCGTACCGGAGTACCGGCGTACCGGCGTACCAGCGTACCGACGTACCGGCGTTCTAGCGTGCAGAAACCATCGGCTGGAACCGCTGTGAATCGTCCCATTATAAATGGAGTATAAGACAAACAATAGAATGAAATTTGGTGAAATATGAAAATTTCAAGAATTTTAAGAAAACTGGTACTATTGATTACACCCTATCATTTTCAAGACGCCTCGTAAAAATGAGAGAATGCAGTAATGTCATTACTAAAGATATCAAATTCGGATGATTATTTGTAAAATCTCTACACTCTTCCCCTCCCCTCCCCTCCCCCCCCCCCCCCCCTCTTTACACCCCACAACTTGGATCACATTCGTATGATTTAGCTGTCCCTGGTGCGACGTTACAATTCCGCATAGACCCCAACGCAATATCTAAACTCACTTCAACTATTGCAAAATAAAGAGTAAAATACAACTCTCTCTCTCCCTCTCTGTCTGTCTCTGAATAAGATGCCGTATAAACCTTCTTCAACTAGACCCACGCAAAACATTTAATAACCCCACAACTAACCCTAAACATGAAACTTCTCTTTGCTCTATAAGCAATTTCCCAGGAATTTAGTATTTCAGTGAACCAAGCAGAATAATATAACATTTTAAAAACATATTTCCATGAAAACAAAAAGTTGGATTACAGCGATCTTCGAACTAGCGATCTTCGGATCCCAAATATTCACAACATACTTTGAACTACTTCCCTCTATACAATCGTGTATTAATATATTTCAGGGCATTTCATTAAATTTTATTGCAACTTTTCATACGTAGATCTACTTTTATCTTGGACGAGAGATTTTATTCCCAAGATGACATAGGTTAGATTTGGTCCAGAATAATTTGAAAAATTTGTTCGTTAATTCATTAGAAGAACTCACAATAAATCCCATAACATTTTAGTGGAAAATCAGCCAGCTTTACAATGAGATGGATTGAATGGGTTAATGATAGAAAGTACTATGCAAAGAAAAAAGACGATTATTACGAATAATATCAAAAAAATACGTCGAGAGTGTGGTACATTCCACGGAGGTAAACGTAGGCAGCAGCAATATACTAATTGCGAGTGCAAATTCAATAGAATAACCGAGTCGTTTGAGTTTGTAGGACTTGTAAACATGAATAAGAAAGTAGGTACAATCAGTAGAAAGCTTTTTGTGTTATCAATCATTAAACAGCACGTATTCCTTGATTGCAGTGTAAAAAAGTTAGCTTTGTCAACAACAATGATGCTCGCTCAACTTTTGGAATACGAGCATTAAATTTTAAACATTAAAATTCTGAGTGAGTATAAAAGTGAGCAGATCAACAGGCAGGAGTGAAGAAAAAAGTGGTCAATTGACGTGAGAATTGGAGAGTGTGGGAAGTTGTATAGTGGAAAGGTAGAAAGCAATATATAAAGAACTTGTGGGAAGGAAAGAAAAGGCAGGAAATCGGGCAGTAGAGGGTGATGAAAGGGACAGTGAAAAGTGAAACAAAACTAGCATAAACCAAGTCTTTTGAATACTGAAAGAAATTTACCTCCCGGCTCAATATGATTTGGTTTCCAGGAAAAATAAAAATTAAGTTTCGTCTCCCCGGCTAATTTGGATGAGGCACTCTTATTATAAACTGATTAAAGTCAGACATGGTTCTTTGTCCCGGAATAAGGCATTGATTTTTATAAACATCGTCCATCTATTTCTACCTTAAAATGATCAAACTGTTTTTGATGTGGTTGACAAGGGAACAATAATTAATAATGATCATCTTGAAAAAAAATCAGGAAATATATATTCTATTTGTGATGATAAGAGTTCATCGTGAAACGGAGAAAAATATCGTCACTCCTTATCGAGTGTTGTCTATTATCTACTATCCGAAGATAACTTCTATTGAGAAAACCGAGCTAATTGATTGCACTTGACTGATTGAGTTTCGAGCTTGACATGATCACAATTAAAAGCGTTCAGTCGATCTACGAACTCCATCCTGAAAACGATCACGGCAGAGTCGATTGCACACTTTAACTGTTTGCACGAAGGTCGTTTGCTTCGATTACTCCTTACAGACTACTACGATTGTGCATTGAAACTGTCTTAAACTAACTGTGAACTAAGAATAAGAACCCGTTTATTGCATTACAGCGTTGCTGACCTAATTTGAATGATGGTACATGATAAGAAAGTAGGATCGAATTCAGTGATCAGTTAAATCAACGTATCTAGAGTGCCAGAATTACGAACGTGCGAATAGCTCGAAGGAGCAGTCAATTGTTGTTATCACCATAGTTACCTATGCTGGAGTTGGTAATAACTGAGGAGACTACTTGGAGAGTTTTATTCTAGTTCATATTTTTCCTCCCTTGCCTTAATTGGGGAACAATTTCTTTGTATCAAGTTTCGATGTTATTAAAAAAAAGTTCAAATTTAAATTTAAATTTAACCATATTCATTTCATAATTGTTAATTAACAATCACTCATGTGCACATTTTTACCATGTAAATCTGTATGAGTTTTGAAATGTGTCAGTTGTGGATATTTTAAAATTAATCAAATTAATTTAACAAGTAAATTTCAAATATGATTCAAAGTATCATAATTTCATGAAAATAATACATGCAAGTTAGAATATCAGCATAAATAATTGGTTGATATGATAATAAAATACATAGACTAGTAAAAAGCGTTCAAATATGCCATCATGAAAGTTACACATATGAAAATAGAAAGAGATGAATTTCAAACTATCAAATATATAAATCATTCAAGTTGTCGTGATGATAAAATAAATACAGAAGTTACAATTGCGTTAATTGACAGCTTGAATATATTTGTCTATATTATAGAATGCATGGGCTCGTTTAATTTTCAGTTAAAGTCTTGAATCCAATGAGTTGGGTGGATATTTTTACCCTTATCAATTTTCGACTGAATAACCAAACAACTATGTTCATGTCTTTCTCATCAACAATAATATTCGTTCATTCGTCAACCCAGTCGACCATATTATATTGCATCACTTTTAACAGCCAAACGACAGAAACAGACTTTTACTTATGCTTCAAACCCTACATTGTAGTCAACATATTACATAATTATTGGTGATGCCTGCGGGTTGCGTTTAGTATATGGACAACCTATCATTATACCGTGGGATACGGGAGTTGCATTATCCGGGTGATATTATGTTACCCGGGTACCCTTAAGATGGAAAATGGCGAGTGTACATTGCACGAACAAGTCTCTAAACTAATTTTTAACGAGAATCCTATCATTCTTCTCAAAACACCATTCGAAGATTGTTGAAATATATATTTCTATTTGTGAGCTTGAATAGGTCGTGGGTATTTCCACAGAGTTCAGCATCAGATGGTGAATGTCACGAGCACACTGGTGGAGCTTCCAGAAAAAAGTTCAACAGCGGGAATTAAATGGGGTGATAAAACGACGAAATGAGATCGCTTCTTGAATTTGTTTTCAACTACACGGATATTGCACGAGTAATCTTGAAGAGTTCTCGGTTTTTAATTTGTCACCCAAAGGTGTTACTGATGATTATATTATATAGTTTATAGGATGTGCATAATAATTCCTGTGAACAATTGGTTCTGATTGATGAACATTCACATTATCACACTCGTATCTACGGAAGAGGATCAGCTACCAACATAAAAAACACAGATATCACACATATTTGTATAATATCTGTGGTGTTTCACAATTTTTGTGATTTCTCATGTTGAGGTTAACAATTCGAAACGCGATGAAATCTCTCAAAAGTATAAAATCTTCGAAGTAGCACAGAGATTAGGTAATTGCCAAAGTTTTTACAATTAGTTGGTAGACGACCTACTTCTTCATGGATTCTAACATATTACTATGACCAACTTATATCGTATGTATATATACTTATATCTTTATTCCAACCGTTGAATTTGAGGCTTTTTCTCATTTTATTTGCTGATTATTGTCATTTTGAGTACAATATAAATGAGGCACAATTTAATTGAAATCATGGGCATAAATATTAATAATACACAATAAGTTTTATAGCTTTTCCGCGATAAAATAGTAATTGATTTCACAAATACATACCAGTAGTAATTTAGCGTAGTAATTGATTAATCAATAGAGCAGAGAAGCGAATATATCTTACTTAAAATAGAACCTGTGAATAAATGGCAGTGTAGTAACATGCATTGTCACAACAATAATTTGAGACATTTGAGGAGCGTTTTTATAAATTATGAAAATAATAATGAAATGAAAAATAAACCAAAACTTTGATATGCTTCTTTCATTTTATGACTCCACTTCTTACGACCAGCCATGGCTTTACGACGAGACGGATTTCGAACAATATCCATACACATTTACTGAATGGCAACAAATAAACTCACGTCAAGCTAGATCCTTCGGCATTAAATTCACGTGTGAAATTACTTATTATATTCCTAATATAAGACTGACCTAGAGTTGGGTGATTTTTGTAGAGAGAGAAAGAGAGAAAGAGAGACAGATAGATAGAGAGAGAGAGAGAGAGAGAGTAAATAAAGGGGGTGTGAAAGAAAGTATGTGATTGGTGATCGATCGCAATCACTAATCACCACTAGTAACGACTTTCGTTTTCTCGACTCTTTGACGTCACAAACCATAAAATCCAATCAAGTATAGACTGTTCAAACTGCGGTGAAATTGACATATCCAATCAGGATATGATCACAAAGTATAAAACTGGCCGATTGTGAGGCACGCCTCAGTCTTTAATTGAAATTATATAGTGTTCTACTTTACATTACTATACTCTACTATAATTTCAAGTATGTTACATTTTTATAGTTTGAAGCTGTATATTTTCCCCAATGTATTGCATCATTGTTCTATTTGAATGTGATGTATTAATTTTTTGGGATGGTCATATGCTCTAAAGTGTTCTAGATAAGCCTTCATATACCTAATCTATTCATCACTCAATCTTGTTCGGACTATTGTAAATAATTTAATGAGAATAAGTAATGCAAATATTCATGTCAGTTTTCTTTTACTGGGTACACATAATTGTCTTGCTTGAATCAAAGTTGATAAATATTCAATCATCCTGAATAAAACTTCTTTTTTTATCAATTTTATGTTCAAGCTATGAGTTATCTCATACTTTGCATGTTTCAATTGAATGAATCATTGGAAACGACGATTGTTCTTTAGATCTATTGGTGATGTTTTCAAAAATGCATTATATTTTCCAAATGTTTTTTCTTTGCTGAATGTTTTTTTTTTGTGAGCAAATCCGAAGATTACTGGTGTAGAAATGTTCACAATACACGTAGGTTTCTGAATTAATAGTAGGCCTACATAGCAGTCGATTCAGCAAAATATCAAGTATTTTGTGATAACTTTCGAATGGTATAAGATATCAAAATTCTAATATATATAGAAAACAAATATATTGTAAATACTTTTAAGCTGACTTTCCATGAACGCGATTTGCGTTTCGCTTTCGCAAGGCGGTGGAATTGAGGCGAGCTCAATAATCAGAAATAGCGTCGCTCTCGTCACTGATTGGTCGTTTTATCATCATGGCTAAATAAGAAACGTTTTGCGAATTCGCTAAACAAATACCGCATTCATGGAAGGCAAGCTTTAGGATGGTAGAATTATAAGTTATCTATGTATATCGCATGATTTTTTAACGTATACAGCTGAAAACATGTTTTTTCGGCTGGTGCGTTTGACAATAATAATAATAATAATAATAATAATAATAATTTTTTCATTAGTAAAAATTGATCAAATTGCATGATATTGTCATCGTCTTGCTTAAAGCTAATGAATAGACAAAGAAATACATTCAAAATGGCAATAAAATATTAAAATATTAAAAATACTAGTATATAAAACAGGACTGCAGGGTGTCTATGAATAAAATATGGTTAGTCTTCTAAAAATTCTTTAACGCCATGGTAACATTTACTGATAAGTAAGTTCTTGAGTTTAATTTTGAAAGAATTGTCATTTTCATGCGATATGCGACATGCGACATGCGATATGCGATATGCGATATGCGATATGCGATATAAGTTCAATAGTTTCAAATTATACCGTTTCGAAGGTATTACAATCTGCGATCTGGATCTGCGTATCCCTTGTATTGGAATTTTGATATCGGATACGGTTAAAAATTTGTCACGCCAAAAAATATATATTTCGCTGAATCGACAACGTGCGCTCTTGATGGATATTCTGAAATGACTCTTTATTCTCAATTGTAAGAACATACGAATAATAAAAATATATCTACAAAACATATCTCCATCATAACAGTACCATATATTTATTTGTTAGCTCTACTTGTATGAATATCTTATATAAGAATACTATCGAATTGATCAATTTTCAGCTCTTCTCTGTAATCTCATTTTTAAATCTTTCTAAACTGGAATAGCACCAAAGTTGGAAAAAATACGGTAAAACTTTTATTGCCCAAAGCAAGAACAACTCTGTAAAATGGCAAGTATACATATACTTTTATCCACAAAAGCAGCACCACTATCGCACGGATGGTTCGGGACTTTTTTTGTGGATTAAAGAATATATGAATGTGGACTTATAAATGGATTGTATGTAGAACGTATACACTGTTGGTAAAAAAAAACGATACTTGTCCTGAAAGCAATCTTGAAATTCTGATAATACAATCTTTTATTTTCACGATGTTTACACATATATATATATATATATATATATATATATATATATATATATATATATATATATATATATATATATAAATATATATATATATATATATATATATATATATATATATATATATATATATATATATATATATATATATATATATATATACGGAGGTGAGAATCTACGAAATAACACGCGACCAAAGGGAGAACCCACCGAAAGAAGTTTATAATTTTAACATGGGAGAAATTTTAAAGTATAGCTACAAATAAGCACTTGACAGTCTCAGCAAAGTTTTTCAGTTGTTATAGTTAAACTTTTCGACATTTCAGTTTCGAAAAGACTATTTATTCTTCCCGTATTTCAATTACTTTCACCTGAAGTGCGTTCAGTATATCTTTGTCACCAGCGTCACTGTTCGTGTCTCGCAAAGTCACTCGCGAGCTTTGGACTTTTACAATAGATGTGTTTTCATTAGTCAGCATAGTATATATAGTAGTCGGTAAAGCTGACTCGAGAGAACACCGTTGAAAGCTATAAAATATACTGGCAGATTATTCGTCGGACCATCGAACCATGTAACCGCATGTGGACGTTGATGTTGTTGTTGTTGTTGCTGATGTTCCACGCACTATAAACCATCTTAATTCAATCCAATCTGACTAATAACATACTCGACATAACCTTATGATTGTTAGGTCCCATTTTACGAATGATAAATTTGTTGCGATGATTAGTGGATTACCCTTGGTTACCAATGCTATTTTTGTACCTCAATTAATAAATCAGCTTACTTAACACATTTTTATTATTGGTAATATGGGGTCTTAGAGTAATTAATACAATTGTATTATCAATACAATCTAATCTGAAATTTGTCTGAAACCACTGAGTTGTGCAATGTAGAGACTTGGTACATACATTGTACTAGTGGTCAAACAAATGGTGATTTCTAGACGAATTATTTAAATTATCATTATTATATAATATAAAATGTCGGAGCTAATTTGAAATTGTATAAATATAAGGGGTGTAAGACGATATATTTTGATATGTTCATTTCGAATTATTTTAACTTGGTTCAGAATATATTATAACTTGAATTTCAGATCTATAGTTTCGTAATTATTGGAGCTGTTTTCGAAAACTTACGGTAATAGTATATTTACAAATACACCTAACAGTTTTATTGGGGAATTATGAAACGAACAGTGATTTTTTCAATTTCCGTGATTCAAGTAATGGTAGTGAAAAATATGAGCGTAGAATTATTTCCATAATTACTCCAAAGTATGATAAAGTAGCTCATGTATAGCTTTCTTTCAACCATCAACAATATGTGACCCCCTTGTGTTGCCAACCTTAAACTGAGACAAGATCTGACAAAGGGAATCAAATTGTACACAAAATGCACTATACGTGTCTTAAGGTTTCCCATTACCGTAGTCACACATTGATGATAGGACTTTCGCATGAACAATTTAATTAATTATACGTAATTTTCTTTCTCTGCTATTAGAATGAGAGAAGCCTGTGTAGTAAACTTTGAATCGATGAAAATACTACCATTGTTACATTCAATCATTTCAACGCTGTGATAAATAAAGTAGCGAACAACAATTTTCTATACGCGTTGCTTTGTATTTATTTTTCTTTCAATTGATTTTCGTCCACTTTTTGTTTGCTGTTTCTTTCTATATCAGCGTAGCAAAGACTTGTTTCACTCAACAAAAAAATCGAGTTTTGTTTTCATACTTTTTTTTATATTTTGTACGCGGCATAAAGGTCAGGCAAAGTAACCAATCGACTTGAAACTTTTTCTGAAGATTGGGGTCATACCATTATAGGTCGGGACAGGTTTTCAGAAAAATCGGTATGACTTATTTTTAGGGAAAATTTCGGGAAACTTGAGAAATTCTCATGAGAATTGAGAGAAAATTTCCCATGCCAAAATTATTCAGTATCTTTGATATTCTTACTGAATAATAAAAACTCAAAATATACACATTCTTAGTCTGTTGATGTAGAATAGGTGCATCAACTTGTCCCTCCTACCTCCCCCTCCACAACATTTGAAATTCGAACTTTCTACAGAGGCATTGAAATGTGCTCGTTTTGTGCTGAAATGTGCTGTAAGAAAATATTTTCGTGGTGCTACCATATTGTAGTTGTCCACATTTGATGTGGGAAGCCACGTTTCCCACAATCGAAATATATATTTTTGATGATGTTTTCCGAATGTGATCATTTTGTGCTGAAATGTGTTGTTGAAAAATCGTCTTGTGCTGCTACCGATTGTTTTAAATTCCGAATTTATTGTGGTCAGTAAATAAACGGTGAAAATAACGAGTCTTCACAATGTTGAGACTGAGAACTTGGACAAGTTATGTGCTATATTGAGGTTTTCAGAGTGAACGTTCATTCAATTATTTCAGCGCTTCGATAGGAAGTGCTGGGTTTGTAAAGAACTGAGAAATAAAATCGAATTGAAAAAAATATGATTCCAAGAGTAGTCGTGAGTGAGTGGTTTGGGTTGAGGTTGGGTTATATTTATGATGGAAAACATTATTGAAAATAAAGGAGAGGGAATATTGTGGTATGGACGTAGGAATAGAAAAGAGTTGAAAAGATTTCATTAATGTGAATGTTTTCTGTGTTCTTTATGTGTCAATGTATATAACCTGAAACGATTTAAGAATATGGAATTATTATTAATTGAATACTGCCATCAATATGTTGAATAAATTTTATTGAAAGTGAAATAAATGAATTGTTACACTCATATAACCTGACTGTTGATGTGGTCTGTAAGCACCATCATGATTATTATATCAATGTCTGCAACAATATCAAGTATTGGAAACCACTCCACTGATAAAACATCATCGCTTTCAATAATAACCAGATTATGGAAAGAACTTTCAATTCATATCGGAGCTTTTGTTTCAATTTGTTGACGGGCACGAATGAACAAGTCATGATGAAAGGATGAAGGGTGAATTATGAATTATGTAAACAACGTTTAGGAAATCTCATGTAAACAGCGTGACTCCAATACACGTCCGTCTGGTTGTTCACGAATATTGGTGAAGTAAACAATGAATCAGCTATATAACACGTGAAACTCTGGGGCGTGATCAATATGTCACCAAAGAATAGATAGATACAGTTATCAAAGCGTGAATTTGATTCCGTTTTATGCATTTGGGAGCATATTGAGGTATTATGTTGAAAAAATCGTCATTATCAGGTGTGAAATAGTATGAATGAATGCATATATATATATATATATATATATATATATATATATATATATATATATATATATATATATATATATATATCCATATATATATATATATATCTATCATATACATATATATATATATATATATATATATATATATATATATATATATATATATATATATATATATGTATATGAATATATATATAAATATATATATATATATATATATATATATATATATATATTTATATATATAAATATATATATATATATATATATATATATATGTGTGTGTGTGTATATTTATATGTATATATATATATTGGTGATACCTCTGGCTAACCGTGTATAGTACGGGTAATGCATTACCCGGGTATCATCCAGTTTTCCGGGTACCCGGAATATATAAAATAGCATGTATAAATCGCACAAACGAGATCCGTTTGAAAGTGTTGGGTGATGGACATAAGTTCACAAGGACCGTTAGGACTATTGTATTGCACGGTCAGTCGCTTATATCTTCTACACATCGATACATTCAATGTATAACCCTTCATGTAAAACATGTAAAACATGTAAAAACAATGTAAAACATGAACTGATGAGTAAGAACATGATCCCGTTTATATGTGTCCATTTTCAAATCTCAATGCACATTTTCATTGCGAATCTGAGCCCCCTCCCTCCTCGTGTTTTGGTGGTGATACGGATATGGTTTCCGTCCAATGTGATCGATAAAGTGTCATATCATCAAAACCTCTCAGCTCACAATCAGAACATCAAAGCCGGAACTTAAATGGATGGTGTGAAAACATAAAAAAAGTGTTTTTTTTCTATTTTTTTCCGAAATTACCCGTGTAATAAATACCTGAGTGAGTTTGATGGAAGCCCAGGTCCTGATTTTTCATCCAAACGCATCACTAATATATACACATATATATATATATATATATATATATATATATATATATATATATATATATATATATATATATATATATATATATACAATAACAATAATACAAACAATAATCATCAGAAATACAATTGCAAAATTTTAACAACTTCCACTACATATCTTTATATCATTCAAATATTTTGAAGCATCTATGGAGCAAATATGTGAAGTAATCATATAAATCATATAACCATTCATATCATATAACCATATAATTGAGAAGATTTGGAATGTATATCGTCGGCTGAAACTAACAATCTTGCCGCATAAGCGGCATTTTCCAATAATATTTTCCTGCTGATCTTACAAGAGACGATTAATTCTATTTGACATCTCGTAATTCATTATCATGTCACTAATTGGTTACAAAGAAAACTGATCCAGCTTCAGTTCAACATCACCGTAATGAATCAATGTAAAATTTCACCTTTCACAGATTGAATGCAAGATACCACTCTTTACTAAATATAAGACGTAGGCCTACTCTAATGGAATTACGTACAGTAATACGGAATTAGTTATTCTAAGAGAAAAGCTTTCTGTATATGTATCAGGTAAATACTAATAACTTAAGTATATCAAGATAATAGTCGACCCACAATGTAAGATTTCCAGCCTCAACCTAATATCAATGTAGTGACTTCCCATTTTACATTATGTGTAGAAATTGTTACATATCATTCGGATAGTATCTCCTTGACTACTTTTGGTACACAATCAACAATCGTATTAATGTATGATTATGTTAATTATATATATGTATCTTCATTCAAGACTCTGTCTCACATTATAAGATTGCAAAAACACAGAATAAAAATCGATCAATTGACATATGAAAAAAATTATCGATAACAACATTTTAGAGAATAAAAAAGTAAATATAATTTGACTAGGTTTGAATAAGAAAATGTAGAGAAAAGAAATAATTAAATGATGATAACGAAATCATACAAAAATTAAAAAGGGGAAAAAAAGAAAAATAGTATGCAATGAAAACAAAATTGGAAATCAAAGCTGAAGACTATGAAGATGATGTCGTAAAATTTGTGGGGATCCTCGAAGGGCGAGTAAAACTATGCTATAAATGAATTTGTTGTTGAGTCTGAATTTTTTACAAAATTTCACAAAGAAATTGTGAATTGTGCCTCGAGCCCCTACCACTAACCCTATAACTTATATTTTCTGCAGACGGTATTTTTCTTTAAAATAAGGTATGGTAGGCTCATATATAAGTTTTTTCCGCATCAACTGCTTCAGCTTGGCCTGCATCGGTCTCGAAGCGCACTGTTACTGTATACGGTCCATGATTAAATCTGTAGTTAGATTTCAAATATCTGAGTATAATGTGATCACGCTTGATAAGATTGAACCTCGATGGCGCGAACTTCTGCTCACACCTGAAACATTGACCTTTTTGGTGTTTCTCTGCTGATAAAATACTCACCGAGTGTATGAGAGTTCCATATAAGGCATGATATGTTTTCATTGAACTTGTTGAGAATCTTCCATTTGAATCATTTTTTGATTGGTATTATACATAGAGTATTCCAGATCTGTCTGTGCGTTAGTAACGCTGCTACGCGCTCACTCCTGCACCGGTCGGCGGAGGCGATTGTGAGTGGGCAGAGGTGTCAATTCTCATGTTTCAACCATGAGGAGTCATGTCAGTTAAAATAGACAAACACTCGGGAAAATATTGTCCAGAACTTTTACAAACACTCGGGAAAATATTGTCCAGGACTTTTACTTCGTGAAATTTCACACAGCTCTACATAACTTGAATGAAAGATGTGGAACGGAGGGTAGAGCTCAAAATTCATTTCAAATCAACTTATCAATATATTCCCTCCCCTTGAGTGAGAAATAACACGGTCATTGTTCACGTAATCAGCCGTGATAACAACAACAATTCACATCATAAAGTAATTATAACACTATGGCAATGACTATCAAATTTAATTACCAATCAAGTGATTCAGTGCTCAGTAAAAACACAACCTGATGAACACAACCTCACGTTTATGTTTCTGATTAGGTTTTCAATGTTTCCAAGAAGGGAAGATTATGTCTACCCACTGAATGATTACAAAAACTCAGTAGTTAACTGATGTTTCTTTGACTTGAAGAATTGAACCATTTTTTTGAACATGCGGTCTGTATCGTGAATCTAATATTGAAATATCGTCATGCCCTCGAAAAAACTCCAGAATTAAATATGTATATAATATATTCATAAATATATATTATATATCGATTATATATTATTGATTGGATATGCATATATATATATATATATATATATATATATATATATATATATATATATATATATATATATATATATATATATATATATATATATATATGTATAATATAATATAATATAATATTCGTCTCAGTTATGTTAATGAACAACCTTCTTCTTTCGTGAGTACCACGTCAGTGAATTGTATATTTGATTCATGATCACCGCCTTCTTGATTGATGCAAATACATATCCAGCGACCACGAACATATGTCGAAACATTGGACGTGCTACGTAAATGTACATTCAACATTTTCCTCAAGTTTCCACGAGTCCGCAATTGATGAATACCATTGTGTGATTCATGACCTCATCAACAGCCAAGTTATTCGGGATACTTCGAATGAAAATTTGACCAACTTCGGGGTCAATAACCTGAAAGAGTCGTATAGAAAATCTATCATTTCTGGAAATATCCATGTTACGCAGACCAATAAATCCAATTAAACGATGCTACAAATCCAATCTCACGAACCGTCTACATGTTCTCTTAATTACAAGAAAATGGAAGTGTATAGGTTCAACAAACAAAAAATACTTCTTTCCGACTCAGCAAATAAAAGATTATATACTCAAGCGTGGAGATTTGTTCACAAACTCCTCGTAATTAACCTATCACGAGGATTAATTATATAAAGTGAAAATTAAGCGTATTAATTTCCTTGTCATGTAATTAAAATAGAACCCAATTGAATCAATCTGTTTTGTCGTTCGTACATTATACCTCTAGATTAATATGATAAGGCTCTCTCGTAGAATACTGCGGAACAATAATTCAATTGTGATAGAATTAGAAGGAAACGTCAGTCACTACTAATTGAATTAGAATATCATTGAGAATGTATACATGAAAAATTGCATGAATAGGAATTTGGAAATTAATTAATTTGTATTGAAGATTCGTAATACGAACTAATTGGTTTATACCGATCGATTTGAAACCATTCTCATTGGGATGCATATATTAATTACGCTTTCAAAGGTAACTTATTAGAAATCTTAGTTCAAGTAGCACCGAAGTTGGCTGGGATAATGGTTGTTTAACGATCACCATGGGCATGGAATTATACGGTTATTCAAACTCTAAATGGTTCTCAGCGCAATCATCTAGGTAGTTGTTGTGCGCCCCAATACAACCATTACGGGTATTAGGAGGTTTGCAGAATGCTTATCAAATCTTGGATATCTTCTGTTATAGTTTGATGTTTGTCAAAATAGATTAATTAATCACAAGAAATTTTATTGGAAGACATAAGTAAAGCAGTTTAACACCAAGTTACTACATATAAATCTCTATTAGACTATGTCATGTTATACATGATTGCCTTTTGACACATAATAATAATCGAATACAAAATTAATGAAGTAGAAAAAGCACATAATAATAATGAATCACACATGAATGATTGATAAAAAAATGATTGTTGAAAAATAATGAGAGAGTAAGAAACAGTAGCCTGATATGAAAAAGTATTAGTATGAACAGAGATATGAAAATAATATAAAAATGATAAAAAAATAATAATAATAATTATGCCATGAATGTGATGAGTACAAGTGGTTTCTCAAAATGGCAATAGATCCTATCAAGGCTAAAATACCTATCAAATTGATGAAATCACTGTTTAGACTAAATTTCCTACAAAATTCTACAAACAAACTTGTGATAGTGCCCCTACATAACAACTATAAATACATCTAGACTACTGTGGTCGTGAAGTGACGGTAGTTGGGAATATTCAAAATTTTAGTTAGGAATATAGTTCCATATTTTCTTGCTGTCAACAGATTGTGAGACTATTCATCATATATTTATACAATCGAAAATAGAACGACTTTTTTTACAATCCAATGTAAGTTACTTATTATACTTGTATTCAAGAGAGGAAGAAGTGAAAACTATTCATACGCTCATGCAGCGGGTTAGGGGAGACGATCTCTCGGTACTTTCTTCTCGCGTGAATACAAGTATATTAATTTGTATCATATTAATTTTATCGTCCATCACTTTACAATCAATTCATAGCCTACATCGATGACAGATATCTTGGGACTGAATAAGATCAAGAATATTGTCCATATGAATGGAGTTCACATGTTATTAATACTTGATGAATCAACTAATATGTCATCCAACTGATCGATATATATATATATATATATATATATATATATATATATATATATATATATCAACTTCAAACTCTGATAATACAATAGAAGATCGTATATGTACCTATCGTATATCGTATACGGTTACTTGACGCGCGTGCCATGAAAGACGAAGTGTTTGTGAAGGGGTACGTATTAAAACTGCCTAGATCGCACCGAAGAATTAACATACGTCATTGTATTGCACAAGAAATATTACGTTATAAACCAAAACACTGAAACATTGAGGTAATACTAAATCTGCACGAGATTTTGGTGTCCCAGACATATTTTAGTTTCAAAAAATGAACACTATACTAATACTACATCCACCCTAATTGGGACTAATTAGTAACGTCCATGAAAAAACTACTTCTCCATTCTGTGTTTCAGTTATTTACGAGATTGCAGAAAAACGCACAGCAAATATATCACCTCCAGTGAGGTTAATTGCTATTCCAGCAATTACTGTATGCAAACATATTTCCATAGTTAATGGGGAGAATCTGGATTGAATTGAATGTAGATTCCCTCTGGACAAATTTACTTGCTAAAATATCGTGATCCCGAATAATAAATGTGAGGATTAAACGAAATAATATCATTTCATTGTTCATTATAATGATGAAGTCCGGAATTGGCATTAATATTTTTGATATGACAATTCTATTTCTCAAAATTGTCTTCACACAATGGCCTAATTTTCAAGTCATTTTCTAAAGTTTTATCAATTTCAAATGAGAGTATGAAAATTAAAATTTTCACTGATATTGGATTTTGAAATTCTGAAATCAGATTAGAAAGTTCATTCGATTTGAGATAGTCATTGGTTACTCGACGTCCCCACCAACAGCATTTTTATTTGGGAGTACGAATCAGCGGGTGATAATGGAACTATAAAATCATGAAAAGTGTAGTGACTATCATAGAAACCCATTCCTAATCTAGGTCCAACGTTGACTGCATTTTCTAAAGCAATACTTTAGTTGACGGAGCTCTGGAGGACAGTATATCAATGATAAATTATGGAGATGGAATCACGAAATCACGAAGAAACAATTCAGTCACGAAATTATAACAGTTCAGATATTCAGTATAATATGATGTATGGACAATATTTAAAATTCAGTTCAATTCAATAAACGAATATTTCAGTAGCTTCTTCACTATTTAATCTACCTTGTACATATTTAAGGTATTCTATCATCACACCACGATTGAAGATCCGACTCAATGAATCTAACTAACAAATGGTCAAAACAATTCACAAAATTTTACAATATTCAAAATGAATCTCAACGTACTTACGCAATACCAAACGTTTTAAGCAATCTATGAACGCATCAAGCTCGGCACCTCCACCCATGATGTAAACAGTAATATCTCGGATCGACGGGGGACAGGAAATCGAGTGTGAACGAATCACCGGAGCATGATGAAGTACTATTATCGAGTTCTGATTCGTTCTGGTATTGACGGCACAAATTATACACTGGAAAAAATCTAGTTTATATACTTCGTTCAATTGGTGAAATTTCTAGAACCGTATTTGATAGCCTACACGTTTTAAGAGTCCACGGGAGTCGATTTGGCGAAATGTCAGTTTCTTGGTGATAACTTCTGAACGGAATGAGATGTAAAAATTCTAATACGCGATAAACACAGATAAATATGATAGCTTCAAGATGATATATAAGTAATAACTATTTAAGACATGTTGCATTACTGTCAAGCGTCGACGGATAAAAAATTTGTTTTTTTAGCTGTCGACGCTTTACAGTTATCCAAAGTGACTTAAATAGTCATAACTTAAATTATCTTGGAGCTATTTTAATTATCTGTATTTTTCGCGTATTATAATTTTGATATCTTATACCGTTCAGAAGTTATTGTCAAAAAACTGATATTTCGCTAAATCGACTTCCGTGGACTCTTAAGCCACAGAGCTAGATGTCTAGATATACTGACAAATGATTTTGATCGATTGAAGTCTGGTTTTCCGAACTTAAAGTTAGTGGATTGAGCGACAATTAGCAGATCAACTCATAATCACCCTTATTCGTATATTCGCTTTGTAGCGTATATTCGTACGTTTAGTTATCTCAACTAATAGTAGGAAGAACCAAGAGTAGGAGAACCTTGATAAATAATAACATCAGGCTATGGTAATGATTCAGGCCTCTAACAATTATCATTTGTCAGCGTAATTTTACACCAATCAAATCTGATTTGAGTTCGAAATGAAAAAATCCGGAATGAGTTGAAATATGAGTACGGTATGGTTTTTAATATTAAACTTTTCAAGCTAGTATTGAGAACATAAAAAAAAATCCTCATGGTCACCTAAACGGAGTATTCAACTCAATTAAAAGTTCTGACCTCAGGGTAAATGAAGAGAAGATCATTGAAAAGAAAATCAATGGTGAAGAAAGAACCCCGTTCCTCCCACGCTATAGGAAATTGTGGGAATAAAGTTCATCCAGAATTTGTACACCATTCATAACTACCCTTCTCCCTGCCTCCCCCCCTCCCCCCCCCCCCACACTTTCCAACCACACACAATTTCCGGCCTGTTCAAGAGGTATGATGGGATTCTTCTCCTCGGCTAGCAAGCTGCAGAGATTAATTAATTTCGTTTTTATCACATTATTGAAAAAGATTCCAGTCAATTGAAATTGAATAATTAAAATTGTTGAAAAATTATCTCAATTCGTACTTTGAATTTGTGATGTGGTTAGGTGCGTGGGAAATGGAATGGGGGAATGGCACTTCACTGATGTTTCTGACCTCCTTCCTTTTCCTTCCCTATCTCTATTTGTTCTAACACCCTCACAATTCCTTATCGTTGTCAGAATACGTGTCAACTTTTAGTAGAATGCTCCCAAGATGATCAAAACGAAACGTATATACCTCGTATGTACGAGATTTCCTTGATATATCACATTTTGATTTAGAAGTTTGCTTCTCTCTTCCACTCAATTTAAAGTTTTTGCACGTATATGGACAATAAAAACCGCTTGTAGAAGAAAACAAGTGAATTATGGTGAGAAGTAGCACGTTATATGTACTATTGTTGACCACATTGTTACTTTCATACGTGTGAGTGACAAGACTTGATCAAACACGCACCATTTCGTAACATTCTGTAATTCATAGTTCACAAGCTTATCTTCGTGACGTTAGCTGAGGTCTGGACAAACTGGCCACTGATTGAGAGTGTACATCAAAATTGTGTTTGTGACTTATTGTTGATTTGTTCGTTTTTAGAGGGCGTTTTTTTATTGGTTCATCAAGAAAACGAAAGATTCATTTTTATTAGCAACACCCCACCAAGATGCTTTATACATCTTGTCTGCGAGGAAATTAAACAGATAAATAATATTTTGATGATAACACCCACTCGTAAGCTCGAATGTTTTCAAGTTCACTGGAAATAATAATCAACTTACAAACCAATATCAGAAAAGACGACAAAATTTTACTACAGTACAAAAATAACAAAAGCAAAAATATTAGTAATAATAATAAAGGATTATATTTTTTCACATCAAAATGGCTGATCTGATTGGACTGAAAGTTCGGAATGAGGTGTATGATTATTAAATTGGAATTTTCCGATAATTTGAATTCTCTCGAAGGAAATATTTTTTAATAATTTTTCAATTTTAAAATTTTTTTAATTTTCTATAATTAAAGTTATATTATGTTAATATATCATATTATATAATACGTTATATTATATTATTGGATTTATCATTATAGTATATACTATATAGATTATTGAAGTAAGATATATATATATATATATATATATATATATATATATATATATATATATATATATATATATATATATATATATATTCAGATAAGTATCATTGTTTCGGGTATTTTCATCGTGTAATAAAAGAGAAAAAGACATTTCAATATTTAAATGTTTCATCTCAACGTTCCAGGCCAATATTGAGCCCTTTATCAAGAGAAAATTAAATACCCGAAACAATAATACTCATCTAAATATACGTCGTGAAAGCTTAAAAAATATAATATGTATATATATATATATATATATATATAACTATATATATATATATATATATATATATATATATATATATATATATATATATATATATATATGATAAATATGATGTTTTGAGCTCTCATGGTCATTATTATGTGAAATTAAATTTGAATTTTCAGAAAAAACAAAAACCCATAACCCATTCATCAAATATATATATATATATATATATATATATATATATATATATATATATATATATATATATACATATATATATATATATATATATATATATATATATATATATATATTAATATATATCACACGAAAGCTTTCTTTTTCGAAATGGGAATTTAAAATAAGTCTATACATATTTTACCGCCAAGACAGTGCGTGGAGTGCGTCTTCAAATTGACTACTCTTCTTTCACTGCTTGTAATTCCAGCATATTCTCCTCACGATGCATTTTCATGAGGATGAATCGAGCACTTTCAATGACTACAACTGTATATGTATATTCAGTCATTTCATTATTCAAGGAACATAAATATTCCTCTTGAATATTACATTTCAAAACCATCCCTATCAATTATATATGCGACGAAATTACCACGTATTGAATAGCGAAGTAATTGTATGCATCTGCTGGGAATGATCCCTTCACCTGTGTTGTGTATTAAATTTTGTGTGATTTTACGTGAAGTTGGGTTTAAAAAAAAAAAAAAAAAAAAGCCTTCTTTTAAACGGCCTGTTTCATTGGTGTAAATTTTTCTGATAGTGTGAATCATTGGTGTAATGAAATCCAGTGGAAAATAAGTTTCTCTCATTTTTTTAAATTTTTGCAAAATGTATTATATTTTCAGAATGTTTTTTTTTATGTTGAAAAAAAATTAATTCAAAATTGTGAACACCTAATACAAATTAATATTTGTTTCCACAAAAAAAAATCATCGTTCATCAAACCGTCCGACCTGTGCAGGGCAAACGAACAAACAAAAACACTCAGGAATATCACCAAAATTGGGGCGCTGAAAAGCAAATCTACTAAGAGTAAAGGAGGGATTGGCGTGTAGGAATGCAGTAGACAAGCTACTTTTGGGGAGAATTGGTTAAATCACAAAATAGTTGTGTTAGGGTTTTGGGGTTAGGTGATGATCGTTTCCTCGAATAGGTCATCCTCTTTCTCTTTGTGAGCGATACACAACATTTAAAACTCATATGTATAATAATGTATTGTGTATCAAAAAAAAAAAAATAATAATAATAATAATAATAATAAGTGAACACGCCAAGCCAAGTTCACTCTTGGTAGTATCTTTATTCCAGGATTCGCTCTTCAGGCGTCCCACGAAAATGCCTCACGAGTCTAATGGAGGCGATGGCATACGCTCATTCAATACCACTTGTTTGGATTTCACAACATTCCATTTACTGAAGCCATCTCCATAAAACTTGTCAAATATGCCCACACCACTTTTGTCTCTACAACTTCGCAAAAACAAATATTGAATAATATTGTTCAACTTTTTCTCCATCCTTTACTCTGTTCCATTTCCAAAGCTTAATGTAATGGACAAAAAAATACAGTTTTGTATTTATATAGTGAATAAAGGCCTGAAAGTATATTCATTCATACTTTATTTTGTTTTTAAATTTCTCTCTAAGAAACAACACTTCTCTAACTGTTTCAATTTGGCAACCGAATTTTTGTATCTTCACAGTTTCAATTTGTTTCTTCGATTCAGTTTCATATCGCTGCAATTTCAATTGTATTTCGTGTCCACGATTCCGCGGTGTGAAATAGAATATGGTGTTCGGTAGAATCGTACAAAGCGTCGAACAAAGCATGTATGTGGCATGCAAGTATCTGTGTATTTCTCCTTCATCTCACCAGATAGATTCCATTCATTTCTGCCAAATCTGATCATCCCGATAGTCCAATCTCATACTAGACTTGAGAGAGCTTTTTCTTGTTTGGCTGAGTTCATGCTAACGCCAAGGGATACTCACATGACCCAAAATAAGTTGGTGATAAGGTAGAATTTTCACATTGGTAATGTGTTAAGGTACTAAATACTCTTTGAAAAACACAAAATACGATAAAAAAAAACGTTTTTTGGTTTCTAATGACATTGAATGCTCTATCTCAAGATCGTTCAAATAAAACAAGTCAGATGCTTTTCGTTGTTATATTTTTTTCTAAATGATTATTTAATCTTCACGTAACAATAGAATCTAGCCTCGAACCATAAACTTTACATGTAATTTACTCAAGACTCATTTTTGATGACACTTGTGAGATCCTTGACACGGAATTAGAATAGTAAAAATTGAGTTAAAAATATGATTTTTTTGTATATATATATATATATATAAACCTTTATTGGCCCCTGACTCCAAAGTGCACAGGATAACAATCAATATAAAATACATGAGAAAATATAATAGAAAGTTATGTAACTGAATATTGAAATGATATTAAAACTGAATGCATTTTGGATGTAATAGTGGGGCAGATTCTCTCTGAGAAAAAAATTATAATAAATGTTTCATTTGGTGATTTATGTAATGAATTCAAAGATGAAAGTGATCAAATTGAAAATAAAAATAATAATAATGCTTGAATGAGTCATAGAAAAAAAACTCTCACTATTACATGCTCATATATATATATATATATATATATATATATATATATATATATATATATATATATATATATATATATATATATATATATATATATATATATATATATATATATATATATAGATATATGACAAAAAACTTGTCTTCAAAAAATCAATCTATAATTCACTCAAGCTGAGAAAACCATGTCAAGAACATAGCATTGTTTCAAAAGTAGATAATTTATTCAAATTTTATTTGAAAGCACTGTTGTGGTATTTTTCATCCAACTGAATCATTTTAAATCTGCATATGAAAAAAAACGTGGAAAAGTTGCAAACTCTGAATTATTTCTTCAAAGGGTATAGGCCTACTCAGTGCCTGAAACAACGCCTATACATCCTGGAAAATTATATTGATATATTTTTTTCTCCAGTTCATATTGCATATTCGATCATAAATATTATTCGAATTGCTCAACTATTGTACCTCCATGTTTGTGTTGATTTCATCTGAATATATCAATATATTCATATTTTTGCAATGAATAATATTAAAATGATATATGAATATTTATTAACGATTTTCAATTAAAAGTTCTATAAAACCTGTATCTATATTAATGAGAAGTTGTTTTCTTCTTTGACCCATATTATGTGTTTTATTATTACTACACAAATACACATCATTTGCCGCCAACGATAAAAAGCAAAATAATTGGATTTTTTGATAAGTAGTGAACGTCGTACTTGGAAGTAAATTACCCTCTCTTAAATGTTCAGACAAAATTTAATTAGCTAGTAAAGTCTGAGTATGAACTTGTGATTTTAATTAACTATTTTACCATAATTGAGATGATATAATAAACTGGTGAACTAGTAAACAAGGGGATTGAGTGTGAAGACCGTGAAATTACAATGTCAACTAAAATGAGCAAAGCACGTTAGACCAACTATTCGGAGTTTAGTGATAGAAGCATACATTTTATCACATTTATATATTGTGATTTTAATGAAGAAGACTCGGAGATGTCTAAAAAAATCTTCACATTCAGGGGTGGAAGAGGGGGGGAATTATGAGGTAGAAAAAATTTACTCTTCATTTGCGGATAGTTTGTGCAGCCAAAGAGGATGAAATCTCAACAATTTACCAAGTAATTGAACAATTGTACACCTTTAGGTGGAATCTCTCAGCGGAAAATTTGCAGAGTCAAAGTATTTATTATGTATTTATTATGAAACATTGTAGTGACTTTTTTCGGATGGTCATAATTGTAGTGAAAATGCTGAAAATACTGAAAATGCAGAGAATGTCTGTTTATACGAATGTATAAATGAATACATAAATGCATACAAGTGACCTTCAACATTTGTTAACATAAAATTTGAGTCATTAGCATTTTCGACGAATATTTTTTTTTTTTAAATAACATCGAAACTTGATACAAAATCATTGTTCCCCAATTAGGGCTAAGGATAAAAAGAAGGATCGTTTGGACGGCGCACCACAAGGGCGATCTTACCACCCCAAAACGAATATGCATCTGATGATGTATTTTTTAATTTTGTATTTTGTAGAGTATTATTGAGGTGTATATTGTTTATTTCTCCAAGTATCAACCTGGTGTGAAATTTTTGCCGCATGGGAACTGAGTACACCTTAAGCCAAAAAACAAATATTTGACCTGTTACCTGTGACACTGTGATGGCCTTTGACTTTTCACCTACACACAATTTATTTTGAGATGTATCATATCCTCCAAACATTCATTTTCAATATAATTACATTCCAAATAAGAATTTGAAATGAAATTTAAATTCGAAATTAACATTGTCAAATGGAAGTGATCTTTGGAATGCAAAATTTGAAAAACCTGACGAAAAGGAATAAAGTCATCTACCTTGTTCGAGGCTGTTAATATCACATCTTAAAACTCTAAACTTTTTTTTTTCGAAACATGATAGTTTTCCCATTTGGGAGCAGTAAGAAGTCAAAATTTAGAGACGTAGATAATTGATATATTCAGGGTAGTCTGTGCAACTGAAACTGGATAAAGCATTGATAATGAAACATGTAATATGAATCGAAGTGATTCAAACAGAAAATTATGTGGTTGGTAGATAATCACTTGACCCTTGACACTTGACCCTCAAACAACAGACATTAAATTTTGACTTGGAATATATGTTGCAACTATTCATTTTAAAGATATATGAATCGCAAGTACCGTACAAATCGAGAAGAACAGAAATCGACATCGAGAAGACGACGACATCATCTTTATAGTCTTCAGCTCTGATTTCCAATTTTGTTTTCATTGCATACTATTTTTCTTTTTTTCCCCTTTTTAATTTTTGTATGATTTCGTTATCACCATTCAATTATTTCTTTTTTCTACATTTTCTTATTCAAACCTAGTCAAATTATATTTATTTTGTTATTCTCTAAAATGTTGTCATTGATAATTTGTTTTATATTTTAATTAATTGATTTTTATTGTGTTTTTGCAATCTTTTAATGTAAGACAGAGACTGAATAAAGATACATATATATATATATATATATATATATATATATATATATATATATATATATATATATATATATATATATATATATATACAAATTTCCGTTACTACCGTTTTCAGGGCCTGACATACATCATTTCTGACTTGAACTCAAAACCATTTACCACAAGATACCAGGTCATCAAATGATCTTCACTCACCAGTATACATTAAATTGATCAGAATATTAACACTTTGTTATGTGTTTTCTGCATTATTTTCATCTTCAGTTCCACAGAATAGAATAATAGTTAATATAAACAATTTATATTTATCATGTTCCGAAATTTTCATATCTCTAATCGTTTAAAAGTTTGAAAGAAGAATACTTGGTACTTGTCAAAAAATATGACAACAATACAATGGTTCACAATATTTCAACAAAATGACAGATTCAAAAATACGAAGACTTACTTCGACAACTCATTTCGACAAAATATCAAGATTACCTTAAATTTACTCAATTATATCAGGTTTAATGACACCTTGAACTGAGATCAACTGACATCAGTGAGTTTTTTTTTAGCTTTTTGATAACATCGAAACTTGATACGAAATCATTGTTCCCCAATTAAGGCTATGGATGAAAGGTAGGATCGTTTGAACGGGGCACCACAAGAGCGATCTCAAAACCCCATTAATGAATGAATAATTAATGAGTTTGTTGGAATATAGGATGAAATAATATTTCATTAGGTGGTGTTTTTTGGATAGTTGGAAAAAGTCGGTCATGACCATTCCAGTATGAAAGACAGAGGTAAACCACGGAAGCCTATATACCAGAATGGCCAACCTTGACGGAAATCTACCTCCGGTCTCCTGATTGACGGCTCATCGTGACAGCCACTGGTCCACCCGTCTTAGTCTCTCTTAACTGATTGGCAATTAAAAAATGGTTCAAATATTGTGTTAAAATTTCTATATTTTTTCAACAATTACCAAGAAAGAGACCAATTAGTGCGCTTCTTTCATATTGTACCTACGGAAGATAAAGAATAAAGAAGATGAAGAAGATTTCGAAAGAAGCGAGCCAACCGTGGGCTGATAACATGGGATATGGAAAACGAGCGATTGGGACTTTTCTTCTTTCGTGGATATAAAAGTATACAGTATACTTCTTTTTAATTACATTCAACAGTTATTACAAAAACACTGAATGTGCACCAATTTTCAATTCGGCCACTCCCTACATCGAACTGGACTGTATAATAAACGCGAGCCAACACTCTAACACCGTATATGAATTGAAAATTAAATGCTCAAAGTAGAATATTGTTTTATTTTGTTTACTGAGATATTTGTTACCAGTGAGGAAATAGTTGAGGCGAGTTAACTGCTGCCATTAGTCGAATCGATTGGTAACCGGAAGCTGGAAGCGTTGCAATCCGCTATGCAATTTAAACCCATTATCTAAGTGTCTGAAAATTGTGACACAATCGGTCTCCATTATCGCTCTTACAAATATCGAGATGCACCACGGGGTAGCACGTGTTCACGTGAAGTTGTGTAGAACTAGGCCAAACATCATTACATTATATACAGACGTGCCAAATAGCGGAACTTGATTGTATTTTTTTACCAATAACCGGATAACCAATTAACATTTGGCTCGGAGGAGCTCTACCAGAACTAGAGCAGATCACTTTGAACTCGGTGCCTGTCATTTCTGAGTGTGTGAACAAATTACTTAGCATATGTGTAAAGAGCACAGAGTCGACATAGTAAAATACTATTCGTATATATATATATATATATATATATATATATATATATATATATATATATATATATATATATATATATATATATATATATATTTATAATATTTTTATTTTTTTTATTATTATACGGTATGAGATGACACAATTCTGATTTGGCCACGAAACTAAGGTAATTTTAATGCTTTCAAGATTCAACTATTCAATTTTCAACTGGTTGAAAATATCCAAATTATATCGCACAATTTTTACAGATATACAGCTAAAATACCACATTTTTCAGTTGTTTATCTAGACCATGCAACTATTGAAACGTTTGTTTAGAAAATATATATTTTGTGATCTTATATAATTTATATCAAATGAAGACACCAAGAATGCCAGAAGGTGAGAGAGATACATTATCTTGATACTCCGACACAAATGTGCAGAGCTCATTTTGAAAATTTTCATTTTATAGTACATGGTTTAACCAATTTATCACTATAATTAAAGTTCAGTTATTGTTACGCCACGGTTGCGCTCAGTCATAGTGAAATATATTTTCCTTATATTAATCCTTCTAATAACAGGGCTTGATGTAAGTTATTATAAAATTTATGTTTTTAGTTGAACTTTTGTTATTTCTGGATTACGTGGAGAATGCATGTAAAACATATACATGAAATGGAAATTGTTCTCAATATTCAGATTAGATCATATATCATATTCTACATTATATCTAAAATTACACATGGCGTGGTTGAGCTCAGATAGAATCTAATGTTCCATTAATCGAAGTTAAAGGTACGATCTGGGTTACCTTATCACGTGACATAAAACCAATATGATGATACAACCAAGTTATTCACCCAAGCTACAGTTTTATAGATAAGGTTTTTATCTCATCATTTTGTGAAATGTAGTACATTGAAATATTCTGAGAGGAAAACATGAGAGGAAAACTCATTACATTATTTTTTCATCTCTTTCAACTCCAAAACTGAGTGGATCAGACTTAAAGAGTAATTGCTTGCTAAGCTGGCTTGTCCTGAAAGGTTCCTTAATACTAAATCGATGAATACAAATTATTTCCTAAAACGTAGACAAATACGAATCGATTTGAGATTTCTCCGGAGGAAATAAATGAGTCAGACCTCCTGTTGAGTGGTGACCTAATTTGTACTCGAGGTTAGGCAACTTAGTGTTGTCCACTGTTAATCTAATTCTCCTACCAGGATGTGTTTATAGGGTCAGACAGTCACTAGCGCTGGAGCACCATCTAAACTTCACCGCAGGACATACAGCGGATAATTCACCAACTAACCCCGACTCCACAGGGAGTGTTACGAAGATTTATTGCTGAGATTCTAGTCAAGACGTACAAATAATTGAAGGGGGAAAGATGTTGTTAGTAAGTGGAATAATGTGTTAATCAAAATATATTGCTTTTTTCTCCTAGAAGTGATTTACCTTTTTTTATTTTTTATTTGTGCCCCAGGTGGTTGCATGAATTCACTATAACTTCTTTGATGAAATTTAAAATGGTTGTAAACCCACTAGTGAACTTCAATCTCCGACAGTATTTATTTATTATGAGGGTAATGTAATTCTGTACAATATATAATAGTTTTAAAATCAAGTACTTTGGATAATTGAATCGGGAAAAAAGAATGGGACATTTGCAAGATAGTTATCACCTCGTTAAAAGAAATCTCAATACAATAGTGAAGGAGATTGCTTCTGTCGCAACAATATAATCATTCGAAAATGGAATATTGAACAGTGATTTAAATGATTGTCAAATACGGATACAATAGTAAAATGATAGCTATTTAATTAACAGTTTCAGATCGTTAACCCACTTTGTTGAGATATATCGTTGAGATAGTTTTCCGATTTCGAGTTTACACTCATTTTAATTTCATGGAAGTGAAACTCTCTCATAATAAAATCGAATGAATGTAACAATTTCAATGAGAAACTTGACTCAGCTGATAGAAGTAACTTCGGTTAATCCAACTTTATGTTCAATTATATATTTTATATCAGTTACAACTTGCATTTGATGCTATTCACGCTGTATATAGTGGTATGAAAGAGATAATCTATCATTGACAAATATATAAACTTTATTAAAGCTATGCGATAAAGTTGCCCGAAGACACAGAATAACAAGCAATATAAAAAAATTGATAAAATTATAAATCCATACGAACGTGTTTAGGAATTATTGATTTATATGATATAGCCTATTATGTATATAAAAAAATGAGAAAACGGGTGGATTATCACGGGTGGATATCAATTGTGGAGTAAAATAGAAAATCAATAAAAATAAATTATTCTGATTTGAATGGTTATCATCTTGGAACTGAATACGAATTCAACACACACAAAAATGAACAAATTGGTCACATTTTTCTCTATAATCTGTAAGTGACGCTCGATTCATAATCGAATATCAAGAACTTCATTTTTAAAATGCTACAAATGTGCCATGACCAATTCATATTCATACTATTTGGGGTCATAATGAGCTAATCAAAACCATCATGAGCTTCCATTTTCGATTGCTGAAAATGTATGAAGATTTATTTCAATTTTATAACAAATTCTTTTCATACTGTATATTATTGTGATGTATTTTGAAACATTTCTCAATAATTGTAGAGTCGATGTGCATGTGCAGAAAGAGTGGAAGAAAATAAGTGGGAAAATATATTTGTTCATTATTTGAACTGTGTGAGATTGGAATACTCTTGGGTGGAGTTTGATGGAAATGTTGTAGGAATCGATCACTACAACATCCAGATGGAGAATAAATACATCCACTCAGATGATCATGCCTAACCATAGATCGATGAAAATGAAAATTTAATAGTGTCCATTTATTATGAAATTTCTTTCATATGTCTATTTCACTTTATCAACACTTTGTTATTGAACTATTTGATGCAAATTACTTCACCATCTGCACAGTACAAAATCTATCATCAGTCTAATATCATCATTTTTTTTCAATAACATCGAAACTTGATACAAAATCATTGTTCCCCAATTAAGGTGAGGGATGAAAAATAGGAACGTTTGAACGTCTGAATCTTCATAAGACCAATTTGGACCAATGAAACATATTATATTATATTATATTCAAATTGTAGATTTCAAATGAATCGAATTCAGGTTAATAACCAATCGTTCTTCCCTATAAATACCTCTATAAATAACCTACAATAATACCTATAATAACTCTATAAACTGCTCTCGTAACATGTTTGAACATTACCACCTTCACTATAACTGTATCCATTATCCCATGCTCTGCATCGATGTACATTAGTTAATAAGTTGATAATAATGAAGTTAATAATATAAAGTTAACTCGTAAGCTTTAATTATTTCTAAAAATAAGCGATAGGATACAATACAAGTTAGCTATATAATAGGTCAGTCTATATGATTAACACAATGCTGCTTACGATTATCCCCTTTCTAAACACAAAAAGCTCATACGCATTTGAATGGACTATTCAAAAAGTTCATTGTTTCAGTTTATAAACAAATTAAATAGTTTTTAATCTTTGTATGTGTATTTTTTAGTACATTGTGGAGGTTATTCTGCTCATAAAGAATTAAATATGTATACATATTGAATACATAGGTATCATTATGATACAAGTTTAACACACGTATATTTCCTTCAGTGAACATTCAAGATTGATAAACTATAATCATTGCACTTATTTTTATAAAATCTTTGGTACGACAGTTACAATCCAAGAAATGATTTATCGGATTCATGAAGGTATTTTGAGAATTCCCTAGAAATTCTTGCGACATTTTATTCTTTCTGAAATATTATTCTTCGTATAGGTCGAAAAATGTCGCATGGGTGTCCGTCTTTCAATTTCAATATGAAATTCCTTGAAAACAATGACTTTCAAAATTAATTAATATCAATTTTAAAATTCCTTGAATAAGTTCTTTCATATATTATAAACGACAATTTCATAAAGCAATGCTAAACATGACAGCTGTTCTCTGAATCAATTATTAACCAGATATAATCTGCTTAGTCTTAGTCTTATGCTTTATTTGATGTCTCAATTTGTGATCAACTGAACCTCAAAAAGTAAAATATCATTCTCAGTTGGATGGGAGAAATTGAAGTAGCTATTTCATCAAACTAAGAAACTTGAGATTCGTTAGTTTGTTTATCAATCACTTTCCGTGCAACCCTCAACTAATGTTTTGACTAATTGGCAAACATAATTTGATGATTTGATAATTTGCTAATTCGCGAACCAAAGACAAACAATCGTTTTGATTGAGGGTATTGGTGGGTATTAGATATAAAGCGAACAAGATCATTGAAATCTTCCTCTTCCGCCAGGGGTATTTTACACATATATATGACAGTGCACAATATGACGTTAAAACCATTAAAAATAATTGAATTCGATTGTAGAGAATAATAATGGTCCAAAATGTGTGAAAACACACTTGGAGAGATCGAATTTATAACATAGAGAATAGAGATATTTGCACCAAGCTTCGTATCTTATCGGAGATCATAATATACATCTAGGATATAATATATGAACCGAAAATACTTCTCTGAATAGCATGAATCAATTTCACTATACAATATTATGTTCAAACGAAAACTCACCTTGTTAATTTTCTAACATATTTGATTTAGTTTGTAATTTATTCTACCTTTTTATGCATACTTCTGTTTCAATCATCGCTTTACAAAATATTATTTCCATTATTTTTCTTTATTTAATCCACAGTCAAGCTCTTTGGGGCTTTGTGGATATCTCGTAGCTGTTCATTTATCTATAATGTATGTTCTATATTCTTTTGTTCAATAAAAAAAATTTAAAATATATATATATATATATATATATATATATATATATATATATATATATATATATATATATATATATATATATATAATGTTATGTTGGCACTGAAAACATTACGTGGTGCTCAGAATCACCTAGATCCTGAAGTTACACTCGCATTCCTCGTTCGCTCATCCATCAAGGTAATGAAGACGTTTCCATGGTACGTATAGTACGTATATTATATATTCAGTACTGACAGAATGTTATACTTCATCAACATCGGTGTGCGACATACACTCCATTTCATCTCGGATAGACGTTGACATTTCACTATATTGTACGAGGTTACTCTGGTTACCACAGATATATAGGTAAAGAGAGAGACAGAGAGAGAGAGAGAGAGAGAGAGAGAGAGAGAGAGAGAGAGAGAGAGAGAGAGAGACTGTAGTAAAGGTCATAAGACGTTCTCATAATCCTATATATAACACACGCTCCTGATTTAAGCTCTTGCTTTACGGTACAAAGCTAATTGAAGTAGATAATTATACTTAATTCGTGTAGGTGTCTTCAAGACCCTTGATTACAAAAAGATCTGTAATTATCTACGTTAAATGTACAGTTTCAATCCAGATTATCTTATACGTCTCAAATTAGAGTAAGCTTCGCAATTAATTATAGGTGTCACTCTACAAGATATCAAGAGATGTGTGTATATATATATATATATATATATATATATATATATATATATATATATATATATATATATATCGCTCATGTCATCCCGAACGTGAACATATTTTGAGCATGTATAAAAATTTGGAATAAACACGTTTTGGTATTATTCAAGTCTAGTGACTCATCAGTGTATATAGAGGAGGTTGTTGAGTAGTCAAGAGTATGAGAAAGAAAAAAGCGATGTCCACCCAAAGTTTTCAATTTATTTACTCGACTAACAATAAATATATGTTTTTTATCTCAGTATATTTACTCACACTTTGAATTTGGGAAAAAAAAACACAATGATTATCATAATTGACCAATGTAGATGGGCGTGATGTATACGAAGCAGGGGAAATTTTAGATACCTTGATTGGCTATTTCCCTATTTTCCCCTGCTTCACTGTCCACTTGATTGGTTTTTATATTGTGTGACATTCTGAGGGCGGACGATCTACATCGGTCAATTATATCATCACATTTCAAATATAATAAAAATTACTTAGATAGAAAAGCTTTAATCAAAATTGTTGATCAAGATACCATTTTGTAACTAGCTCAGTCAAATTAACGGCCGTTCCTATTCTTCTCACACGACTTTTGGCAGAATATCAAGGGTGTAGAAAACAAGCTTTTATTATTGGTTCAATCTACACCTCGATTACATCTCATGAAATGTGTTTTGAGCAAAATTACCAATCATAATAAATGTCCATCCACGAAAGAAGAAGGTCGTCTAACAACTAAATAATTGTAAGACTTCGGTAATTTTATGATCTTGCGGAGACTTTAAGGCGTCCTCCAGTCTTAATAGGGAAAAAAGTTTCCACCAGGATGATCATTTGTGAAGATATTGTTAATTGTATCGTAAATTGACACTATTTCAGAAGGTCCTTCTATCCGCACGGTGTGAAGCGGTTTCACAACAATACGTTCATCTGAAAAGTCACTAAGATCGTTTATGTTTTAGTTGACAATGAAAATAGTCACAAAGCACGCATCTCGCTTTATATGTGAAATTTGATTACTTCTTGAGATATCTCATCGTGTATGGTATGGATGTGTTTGTAAAACAACTGCGTTTGAGCTAAAAAAAATAAACAGTGAAACCATACGCGCTTGGCAAACAAGACGAGAGAAATTCACGCCATTTTCGGTTTTTAATTAATGTAACAGAAACTATCCATTTATATCAAAACTGTTATAGATATGCTAATGAAATTGAGTTAATTTGATATATGAAATTTTTTTCTAACCAAAGAACCAATTTTCATTCACATGCCAACTATCTACCCATGTTGTTGATTGTAACGGTTTAACTTATTTTTGAACTAGTTTTTCCAAAATTCACTCGGAATTTTCAATTTTTTTCCATATCAGATTTTCAATAAACCATTCCAACATTGTTACATCAATAAATAACAAAAAAAACGATACATTTTCGTGGATGGGCTCCATACGAGTCAACATACGACAGTGAGAGAGAGAGTAATTGAAATCAGAGTTATACAGTAGCGCTGCATACATATTGGATGTTGAACTACAGCTTATCCGGAGACACCGATCGTTAAATTCGGGTAGCATTTGGCCTATACGATATATAGTTATTCTCCAACTCTTTATTCTATGATGTAGGTAATGAAGGTTCTTTCAAAACTGAAATAAAACTTTGTATTGTCAACAAATGCATTTATATCATCAACAAATACGCAAATAAGGCATGTGAACATAAATATTCGTAATCATTATCGAGGTACTTCATTAGAAAATTATTATAATTTCCACTCCAATGAAAAATATATCTTATGGATTTCATTTACCAATTTTGAAAACATTTCATCATCCATGACTTATTTAATAACAAATTCACATTTTTTATCTCTACGAGTTATTTTATAGCATTTTATTTTCAGTGACTTATTGAATAACATAATTTGTTAAATTATCTCTTCATAATAGTGTTGTGTTTCATATTTGTATGGGGATTTGACTATCCATATTATAGTCACTCAGTGGCTCAGGTAGTGAACGAATGTGTTTTGTCAACTGTAAATTTGTATCTCACCTCAAAGTCATTTTGTGTGGTGAATATATTCGAGAGTTACCCAAAAAGGGTGATTTTGCAATTTTTGAAGGTTGTGATATTACTTTAGGTGCGCTGTGTGCAGGAATCGGCATTTAATATGAATCAAGAGTGAGAAAATCGATTTTATTTTCAGATTACATCAACTCTCAGTTCAACCTCGATTCTAGAGTCATTTATTTATTCATTGATTTCTCTAAAGCCGTCGATGCTCTTAATCACTCTAATCTTTCTCTCGTTTCAATTAATATTGGTTTCGAGAGTTTGTTTAGAATTGTTTGGAGAAGTATTTAATGAGTAGACGTATTTTAGTGAAAATTGGAGACACTTTGAATGTCAGGGAAACAATTTAATGGGTTCAATACTTGAATTTTTATCACACTTATTATTGATATATCTTATTTTATTAATAAATGTGAAATACACATATTATGCGGATGCTCATAACTCAACAAATTTTAGAAATAAGCCAGTCATATTAACAAGAAAATTTTAACTATTTACTTTCGTGGATCTTCTTACTTACGTTGATCATTGCCTTCTTTATGAATTGTAGTGAAACAAAATTGTTCCATATTTGCTTTTCATTCAATGAAGAAAAAATCCTCTAACAAGGTTCATCATTCTTATCAAAGCTTACATAACTTGAGTAGGGGAGTGATTGTCTAAATCGCAATATTAGAATAGAAAATAGAAAAATCAAGTTTATTCTGATTCAAAAATTGACAATTATTCTAGATGGAAAACTTATACAAATATTCTGTGTAATGAAATTTAATCTTGTGCATTCAAATTACACACAGACCTACTCAAATTCATTTTACATTCTGCAATTTCGTATGACATTTTAGTTTAGGATGACGCTTTGAACTCAAATTCATAACCAATTCTCAATCTCTAAATCAACATGATAAAATGTATAACACCTGATCATATGAAAATCACTGCTGATGACATTTCTGCATTTTTTTTTTTTTTTTTTTTTATTGGTCACATACACTGATACAGAAAAAAAACACAATTACAACAAAGGAACCTCCACAGAGCTCTTCAAAAAAAGGTTAACTGTGGGTTAAAATAGTGAATTATACGTACAATTCAAATTCGGACGTATTTCTCAAACATTAAAAGTAATAAAGTAGTTGAAGTTTACGTAATTTCAGTATCATAATATTCTCCCTGTCACTTCCTTTTTTTTTTTTTTTGAAAATGCATTCTGAAATATCATCACGACCTTTCTTATAAGATATTGAACGATCATAAACACTAGCCATATAGGCTTCTTGTAAATCATGATAATCCACTATATCATAATATCATACTATATCATAATACAGCCCACCATACTACTCTATGCAGGCCCATACCTGAATATGATATACGTCGTCTTGAATAGGACTACTCTGTACTCTCCTAATTTGATCAAATTATCCCAAATTCACATAATTTCGATTCTTATAAAAATTTCAAATGTCAAATCAAAACATGATGATCGATCAGATAATCTCATTTTTTATAATCTTATATTCACAAAGTATACCTAGTGTTAGATCCATACTTTGTAATTTCATATATTTTATAATCATTCGTCTACCAAATTGGCATTGTTCATATCGATGTACTGTTGTTATAGTGATGTAAGACTTCATGACATTAATTTTTCTGACATTCAAAATGTGATGTTTTTTCCTACTTTGTTCATGCATCATTGTGTCATTCTGTGGGTTTCTATTTATCACTTTCTGATGTGCCATATGACAAGCCATCTCAGCTGGCTTGTGTTAGTTTGCTCTGTTTTTTCCTCAAATTCAATTATTATGATTCGTTCATAATGTACGATGATTTTAAGTTTATTTTGCATTCATGTTTTCCATTCACTGTAAGATAGCATTGTATTCGTTATTTCCCTATTCATAGTACCACTCAATTAATCAATCGTGTGTGCATTCCCTTCATCACCTTTATCGCATAAATCAATATGAAAATTGAAAATAAATCGATGAATTTTTTTTTCAACCCACAGTCAAGCCTTCTCTCAAGGCATTGTAGATTTGTTTACTGTATTGATTGTATAATCCGTATGAAAAATTCAAAAGAATAAAAAAAACTCTTTAAAATATCTATATAATTATAATGCACTAGTCATTCAGACGAAAAATGAAAATAATAATAATAAACCATGTGTCTTAATTCCTAATAAACACCATTACACTGTTCAGTTACCACCACCAACTGATTAGCACTATATAACAACAATTAGGTCAACTATATTACAGATAATGCTAATTCACACCTAGGCCACATCACCATGCTTATCATAGAAACGTGCAGTATCCAATTGAGAGAAAGGTTCCGAGTGACCGTTCCGGTATTCCACAACGCTAGCGGACGGGTGGTTCAAGCCTCTATCTTTTCTGAACACCACCACAGCATCCCCGACGTATGTGTTACCATGACAGTTCAATGCATTAAATTAATAATCTGTCAACAGTAATCACTAGTTGATGATGCGATGCTGATGGATGGGTGGATACGGACAGAACGATGATGCATTCCACTGTGAAACATGTTTTGGCCTTTGGCATGACCACAATATTATATTCGAAGATATGAGAATAATGTTTTGTACCATGAAGTCGTTTACAAACTTAATGATTGTAAGAACTTGGGTAATTACATTTTCTCGCTGCAACTCGATGAATTTAATGTTTTTTTGAAGATGCTGTTGTATTTCTCATTGTAAATCTTGTTCTGAACGATTATAATATTATAGGAATACCACATCCGTAAAAAAAAGAGAGTCGGGTTTTTTTCTCATTCGGGTGAACAACTTTTATTTTTTGTGAATATTTCGTGAATCTTCGTGAAACCGAGTTGCGGCGTGATTATATTGCAATTACCGAAGTTTTCACAATTATTCCGTAAGTACAGACGAACTGCGTCGTTCGTGTATATATAAGGATAATTAAAAACTGATTCGGAAAGTATCAGATTAGGATAAAAGAGCGGAGACTGAAAATATGTTGAATATGAATTTGCTAGAAGTTGAAGAGAAATGGAGAGAACGAGATGGACAACAAGGTGAAAAAAAGGAGATTTTATATCATGAAAAAATAAAACGACTCGGAATTGGTAGGCACCGAATTGAAAGAAAAGTACCCCAGATTTTATGAATAACACGCCTTTGCCAAGAATGTTTAGCTGGGTTTGACGATCGTCATATATATATATATATATATATATATATATATATATATATATATATATATATATATATATATATATATATATATATATATATATATAGTATAATGTTTTTTAAAACAGTTTTGGTATTTATACATTCAAAGGCAATGGTGTTAATTACTGCGTCTGAGTGTTATTTGCTGATTCCTAAGGGTTTTGAATCTTAATTAACTTGATACTATAGTTTCCCAAGTTGATGTTCATTCCTCACTTCCTTATATTTTATATTTCCGTTCATTTCTTATATTTAGTACCTTCAACTCAGTTTCAAAATCATATACAGATGACAGTTGCTCCTTGAAAACAGTCCCTGGCAAGTTAACCACTATACTATCGTTGAGTTTAGACTTGGTTTTTTTTATATTTCCCTTTTATTTTTTGGTTTGTGATCTTTTCTTCCTGTAGCTCTGGACAATCTTTTTCCGACCTCATACCAAATTTGTCTACCTGTGAACGCCGTATTTGTCAACCTAGATATCTTCCGTCGAACACCTAACGATTCCCATTTAATATCTCGAATTTTCCTCGAGACACTTCAATATTTTCACGTGGAAATAAGGATTTTCTCTTTTCAGGATTTTCAGGATCTCCTGTTGGTTTGAGGTTCGCCTAAATTTTAGTCTCGGTTAGATTAGGAAAATGGAATATTATAATTGATAGTTGTGACTTGAAAATATTTGCTAAGACTCTTCCTAAATTACATTATGTGGTGTAATAATTGTTGGCAAAACTACAATTAATTAATTAATCAAACACATTTCTTCAAGCTATACCTGAGCTAATTTGTATGTGATAACTATTTCGGTGAGCACTTCAAAACTTGTTCAAGATATAATTACGATTAATTAAAACATATTTCAAAAACTTTACATGATTAAAATTGCTTCTTAACGGTTTGAACACTTGAAACTGCTTCTTAACGTAAAAACAGTTGGAACAGAGTACGTTAATTATTTCGGAGAAAATGGTTGAAAACAACTCAATAAGTTCAAAATAAAGTGAAATAGTGTTCTAAAATGTCTATGCCTTGGCTCCTGATGATCTAAAATGTAAATATTTTGCTACCCCCATCTCGAATTATAACAATGGAGGTCAAATGAGACGCATTTCGTAGTTTAGGACGACTGAAGACGTGACTGTAACAAGCCATAATCAAGCTTATTTGAATTTTCTCTTCAAAGTAAATGAGCTTTATACTGTTTTGGCCTCGTTCCACAAAATAATATGAGTTGTTTCATTTGTGTATTTGGCAATTATTCTTGAGTTCACGTATCTTGCCTCATTTGAGTACGAAAAGGCTCTTGTTCTTTTCACGTTTTTCATGTGTTACTTGAGTCTCACATGTACAAAGGTGGTTCGGTCTCTCCTACATACACAAAGGTCTTCATATTTTCACTAAAAACAATTCAATATTCAATAAAACGTTATGGTGTACAAACGAAATATTTCACCTTCACAAAGGCAGACATTCTTCCGTTCATCTCAGTTCAGATGAGGACGAGAAACTTTAGCTGAAATATTGTATTTCAAATTATTGTAATTGTGATACTGGCCTGGAACGCCTGATGAGTTGAATCTTCTTGCAGAGATCCTGCCCAGAGAAACATTCGTCCTTCATTTCATCATTCATTATAACTATTGGTTTTTCATGGTTTCTCTCAGTTGTTCAAGTAAATATGGGATGCAAATGACATTGGTTTATTTGGCCACAACTGGATGAATATTTTGAATTTTCAAGTATAAATAATGATCATTTGAATATAACAACAAATGAATGTCAATATCATAAAATTAAGAATAAAATAAAGGAAGACAAGAGGAAGATTTGTGTAAAAGACAAAGACTAATAAAAGAAATCATCATCAACATTGATGAAAAAAATAGATTCTTTTTCTCCTACCTAAGTGAATTACAAGATGAGATCATTTGAAAGAAAAGAAGAAAAGTAGATAAAGAAAATCGAAGAAGAAGTGATATTTATACACAGGAAGAAGATTGCAAACTTTTCCTCCAACACAACTTTTGGATTGTTTTTTATCCCTCAACTTATCTCTATAGTCTCCACAATTTATATTAAACAAGCTATATTATATCCAATCATTTCCTTGAGGTGGTAAGATCGCTTTTGTGGTCCCTCGTTCAAACGATCCTAAACGATCCTGATTCGATTTGAATTCCATGTCTTTATTGTAAAACAATTACTTTCTGATGTCCAATGTTCGATATTATTATAAAAAAAAATATATTATGGTTGTGCTGATCACTTTTTGAATCTGTTTTCATAACCACATTTCCCAAGTGATTTTTTTCTGATGTTGTGTCAAATATAAAATTTTCACATAATTACTACCACGTCGACAAGCTGCAACTTTTCATTTGTTGAAAGGCCGCAGGCACTCATGTTTTCATGCCGTAAGTTATCACGGACGTTATAATTGAGATATCAATTTTTTCCCCTCCTGTTTGTTGATAATTGAAAAGAGTTGTTTCCCCCCTCCTCCATACAGAATTTTGATGATGAAAATTAATAACTTTTCCGTTCTTCAAATAGAATATTAAAAACATTTTTTGTTGGCGGAAACCTGAATTAATATTTTCGATTGCAAAAATACACGGAATATCTTAGTGTTAGCTGAGAAAATAACGGCGTTTACGTTAAAATGAGTTCTTTCGGCATCACTGTTCGGCCTATAGGCATACCATAACCTCCACCAAGCTCACCTTGTTACCACGATCGCGAGCGGGTCCACCTTGCTCCACTGCGCGGCATTCGGGTGTTCTCGGCCAAACGCCCGAGAAGATACCAACTGTACTAAAAACCAACTGAACTAAAAACCAACTGTACTAACAACTAACTGACCTAAACGTCTACTTTTAGAGTAACCTGCATAGAAGTTGAAGTAGAAGGTTGACTCCTACCCTTCAGAAATTACCCACCTACCTAACCAAACCATCACTATGTAGAACATTTTAATTTTTAACAATTTATAAAGGGGAGCCAATCGCCTCAATTTCACTTCTGTACACATTGCTCAAGAAATAAAATTTTCAGTCGGTTTTTAAATAGCAATCATAAAAAAAAAGAAGATTGAGAGCTGAGTTGAGACACCATGATGACCAGTTCACACGAAACATTGCACTGTCACCGTTTGAAGGCTGTAGTTCCAATGACAGGTTTTAGAGCTTTAGGCTTTTCGCCTAAGCTTCAGCTTTAGACTTTTTAGCTGAACGTTTAGGCTTTAACGGCTTTAACATTAATGTCAATGTTAATGTCTTACTTATTCACATGACAGCATTGGAAGGCTAACATTACAACGGTGGCATTGCAATGCCTCGAGTGACCTGGTCATTAGAGACCGTCAAAACAACGCAACCCTTCAATGCTATGATTCTGGTGATATATCTCGAACAGTATGAGATATCAAAATTCTAATACGGGGAATTTTTTTTTTTCATTTTTTTTTTAATAACATCGAAACTTGATACAAAATCATTGTTCCCCAATTAAGGCTAAGGATGAAAGATAGGATCGTTTGGACGGGGCACCACGAGGGCAATCTTACCACCCCATGAATATAATAGAAATAGAAATAGAATATAAATATTTTCCACACTTTCGAGGTGGTATGATTAAATGAATGAATGAATGAATTGTGGTTTTTAGCGGCGCGTCAACGACAAGGTTATTTGTAAGATATGTATGGTTTTATGAGTAAAAGCAATTCACCTAATCAAATGAGCTTCAAACGTATACTGCTGAAAAATTGTGTTTTTTCAAGTTTGACAAATATTTACAATTATGCTAAATTACTTGAATAATTGATTTTAAATCTCCCTGTTTTATTAGTTTACAACCCACGTATGGTGCAATTAATTGTACTGAAGGTTTTGATGTTAACATCAACAGTTTATCTTTCAACAGTTTCCAGAATTATATTAGAAAATTGTATGTTTGACTTAAGGTGCAAGCCAGCTGTTGTTGTTCTGTGCTAAAGTTCCAAGTTTGTGTTTGTTGTTTTTTAGTTTTTAGTGTTCAAAAATATGTTTGTGATGATGGTGATTTTATATTTCATATATATATACTTTATTAGTGAAATGGAGTCCCTGCCTTACAAAAGGTTGCCCATTAGACTCAGAATAATATAAAAATGAAAATAACAGATTAATAAATAGAGCAAAATGACAATACAACAGTGTTTGATGAAAAAATAGATGATAATATTGGGCCATAGTCTAGAAAATTAAATAATTCAATTGATTACTTATTTAGAAAAAGAAGAGAAAAAAATGAGATATTAAAAAAAAAGTAAAAAATATTTGAAAAAGTTATTTAAAAAGGAAAAAGAAAAATGCATATGATGTGAAAGCGTTAAATTCAGACCTACACACACGATTCATTCAAACAATATAAATGGTTCCTGAAAATTGAAATTGAACCTTTCAAGGCGAGGAGGACTATACTATAAATAAAACTATCACCGAGGTTAAATCTTCTACAAAATTCAACAGAAAAGTAAGGAGTTGTGCCTCTTGATCCAATCAAAAGTATAATCACTTCAATTTCTTCCAGATTGTATAAAGATATGAAATATTGCACGTATGTGGCTTGACCTTTTGCTAATGAAGATCTAATGAATGAATGAATGAATAATTGAATGAATGACTTACTCCATCTTGAAGCCATTGAAAATAGCCGTGTTTTACGTATTGGAATTCTAATATCTCATCTCTTTCGAAAGTTTTTGTCACCCAAAAAGTGATATTTCGTTTAATCAACTCCTGTCCCGATATTACCAGAAATGTATGACGAGATTTCAATAGGATATAATAGCTCTCATGTGTATTGAATTGTATATTTTGTGTGTCTACCTTGTGACTTTTATCTAGATATAATCGTCTAGTCAACCATGGAAGATATTTATTTCATCTTTTTTACTCATATAGATAATTGTTCTTTGTGTTATTCTTATCGTTATCTTCATGAGAGTTTCTTTATCTTACAGCACTTTTCTTAGACCATCGTGGAAACGATATAGCTTGTCATTGACAATGTGATTAATCATAAGAATGTATTTGCATCGAATGTTTATTCATGCATTTACACCGGTACCCATTTCCTATTTCAGGCTTGGCATAATATGACAACCTGTCCTGAAACAGAATATAACTTATGGACGTTTCTTCCAACATGAGACGTGGTAAAAAGTGACACGCTCTCCTGAAGTGGAAGTAGAGTAATAAGGTCATACCCAAGATGCATAGAGGGTTTGTTTGCGGCAAATTTCCCGCATTTCCCGGAAAATGTTTCCATTTTCATTCGCGAAAAATATTTGTGGGAAATGTTTGACAGGAATCGGAACATATTTTTAACATGAGAGGGATAGGAAGTGAAGACACCATCTCAAACGGGCAAACGCAACGCTCAATGCATCTTGGTCATACCGTATGAAGAGAATTTTCTCTTATGCTTAGTAATTATTGAAACATATCAGTGTTGAAATAACACGTATGATGTGGATATGATGATGTGTGATCTACTGATTTTATAGACCACGTAATTTAGCTGAAATATCATCGATAACCAAGGGTGATAACAAGTTAATCCGATAATTATCGCCTAATCAAAAAATATAGCATTCTTTAATCGAACTTCTGTACAAATTACACTACTTTTTTTATATATTGTACCACACATTTTAGTGGAGTTTCAATTATATACCTTATAAATTCAACCGTTTTTGCATTTTTTTTCTATTGGGAAAACAAAAGTTAGAAACATTACAATTAAGGAAATTCACATCGCTTGATCCACAAAGCCTCATAAGGGCTTGACTGTGGTGATACAAAAATAGAAAGTGTGCACATGATCTTTCACGCAATATTTTGTCTGTTTATATTGAAGTCTACTATGTCGACATATCCCACACAAACCGGGAAATAGTACACTACTCAATCAAGTGAACGTCGAGGATCACAAAGAACCGATTCACAAGATAATATAAACTTCATTCCCCCCGAAAGACTGAAAGATCCAACCCTCATGTTCCATGGCTCTGGAGAAAGTCCTCATTAGTGGTTAGCAAGAATTGCGTATCCATACAGCTATAATCCAAGATTTATGGTACAGTTCACAGATATGTTATTAAGACTAGGAAACGCTATAAACGCGTGTTTAGACGAGCGGAAAGTAATAGTATGTCGACTTCATTGCCAAACTTTTGCCTAAATTCGCCAATTGGGTAACATTTTAGTTACAAATGGGTAAAAACGGCTTCGAGTGGTACCAATTTAGCACATTTCATGTTTTTTCTTCAAAATAGCTGACCCGATCAAGCTGAGAATCTCCAGAAATGTGTATCAAAATGTTATTCAACTTCACACGAAATTTCAATTTTTTTGAAAATAAAAATTTTTTAATTTTTTTTCCGCCGTGTTATTTTAATGGGTATTTTTGAAATTTCTAAAATTCATAAAAATAAAAGTTACGACCCGATAATGCCACAAAACTATACAAATCTAAGCTGAATGAGGAACCATAATGAAAAAAGTTTGAAGTTGATAGCTGTATCCGTTTGACCTGTGGAGAACCGACAAAGAAACATTAAAAAAAAAAACATAAAAACGAACACCAGTTTTTTTTTCAGTATGTCAAATTGAATCCTCGCTAAAGCTCATCTGAAAATCAAATTTAATTATAATTATTATATTTGAAGAATGAGTAGAAACTGAATATTTTATATTGTGGAAACTGAATTTTCAGTAATGAAACGAGTGATGAATAAAATACACAAATACAAATAACAAAATATTGATTGTTGTTGTAATATCTGATTAGTTCACACGCGCCTGTTGATCATGTACGATATCTCGTCACTAGTTCTCAGTTCCATAGTTCATAAAAAAAAAATCTAATTTTATTTTGTTGATGAATAAAAAGTTTGTGTTTGCACCAAAACAGAATATTGATAGCATACACTTACTTGCCACCACTCTTGATTGAATTCTCGAAAGCATCACTATCAAAAAGAATAAAAAATTGAATTCAACTTCTGTTCTTTCGTGGTTTCATCTCTTCATCAAATATGTATTATTACTTTCAGTACTGAAAAGTGAAATAGAACATGTTCGGTCGCAAATAGATTCTCATGTCCATTCCCAGTCAAAACATGTTTTATACGAAGAAAACAAACTGAATTATTCATTTTACCTCATATGAACGACAAACGCATACAAGACTACAAATATAATCTGGTTGTTCTAATGGTAAACGATTATTATGGTTGGTAGTGGATGAGAACCATATTGATGGGCGTGACGTCATCATTCAGGTCATTTTAACTACTCCACGTTTATATATTCATGAAACAATAATTAACATCTAGAAAAATATATCTGATTTTCAGTTGAATTCAGACAAGATCTAGAGCCAACATCCATAATGCATTTAATACATGCATAATGCATAATCCATAATGCATAATGCATCAGAACAACTTTATATCGTCAAAACTGTACTTTTGAGGATAGGCCTATTACATTATATAACATGCTTCCTGATTATGTTTCATGTTTTGACTCCATAATGCTTTTCAAAGTCGAAGTGAAGAAATTCTTAAGCTTGAACTGTTTTTAATGTGAGAATGAGTTTTTTGACACATGCAAGAAGAATGAAGGAAGGATGATAGCATAAGGAATGACTGAAGAATATAATGAGATTAAATGTATAAATAATAATGGGGAATGAATGTATGAATGTGCAGTATGTTGTGTATGAATGTGTTTTTTCATATGTATATCTTATACATATAGTTCAATTTTAGTCTATATTATGTTAATTTTCATAATATTTTTGACGTACCATATATTTTATCATGAACTATTTATATAATGTAAAAAACGAATTGGTATAAAGTAATAAAGTATTGAAATTATAAAGTAATAAAATAATAAATAAATAATAAAGTGAATAATAAAGTATCGAATTGAATTGAATTGAATTTGTGAGGGTGTGTGCAAAATAAAATGCCACACCTTGACTCTTGTCCAGTTATTAAATCATTGATACCTGTTGTTCTGATAGACATCCGAAGTATGGCGTTAGAAGTTTGGATTTACTTTCCATTATCAACATCGAAACTTGATTCAAAATCATTGTTACCCGATTAAGGCTATTGATGAAATGTAGGGTCGTTCATGTCTGTCTTAGCAGCATTCCATAGCTATATGAAAAATATATGAATTATATAAAATATGTAAAATATATGATAAATGTATGAAAAATATATGAAAAAATTAAATATATATATAAAAAATGTGTTGTTACCAGGATACATACAACTTTCTTATATATTGACCTACGCATGATATAGTTGAAATTAGTTAAAATAGCTCGAAATCAGGTGTAGTCTATATACAATATACATAATCAGCCTTTTCACGCCCAGAACATGAAAGGAAAATAAACGTATCCAAGTGATTTTTTCACGCTGCATTTCTTTTGTCTAGATTGAAGTCTTCTTAGTAGAAAATATCTCGCACAAGTCGGAAAAAGCAGTACACCACTCGACCGAGAATCCATTCAAGATAACAGTCATCCGATTCACAGTATATCTGAACTTCAATTACCACACAAAACTGAAAGATCCCACAGTTCGCACCCTCAAGTTTTCTAGCTCTATAGAGAGGCTGCATCAGAAATACTAACAAAAGACACATGTCGATATCTTTTTAAGGGATTTAATATTCTGACGCTTCCAAACTTATATATTTTGAATGTAATTATGTATTTTTTTAAAGGAAATTTCAATACAAGTCATGTTAGCAAGTTGAAATCAAATCATATACACAAAACTAGATTTAAAAATAACTTTCGAATTAAAAAATAACGACTGGAAATGTGAGATAAGGGCCCTATATTTTCCGGTTGTAAGCTATTTCATATTGTCCCCCTCAATATCAGGAAGGTAGCAAATGAGGACATCAACGCATTCAAAAATGTCCTCAAAAAGCATCTATTGCGAAAATGTATTTTTTTGGCGATGATTTTTCAACGGACTGCTTGTATAATCAGCACAATTTTTGAAATGTGTTTTCAATAAGGTTTTGTCATATTATATCATATCTATATTCATATTGTTATATTTAGTTGAAGGACATTTCCGATATGATGTAATATAATCAAAATTGAAGGAATAAACAATGTATCATTATTATTATTATGAAATAAGTATGAGTTGCGTATTCATATATATATAAATCAAGGTTGAAGCCATCCAGGAAACGAGATGTTAATTGAAGACCTAAGTATGTTGAGTATAATTAAAATAAATTTGATATTTAATGAAGAGATTATGAATCTTTTGAGGAGAAATTCTATCAAAAGATTATACAATATGTCATCATTATAATTAATATAGAATGAAGTATGACTATTTTGATATCAAATATTATTATCATTATATCATATAATTATGATATTGAATTATAATATTAGATAATATATAATTATATATTATTAGATTTCTTTATCACATAGGTATGGCTTTGACATCAATAAAGAAATCAACTTTGCATTCATGAGTGAATTATGTTGTCAGTTTCATTGGCTCATCTCTTTACATGACTGAACACACATGAGAACTAATTTGCATATTTCCTATCATTTCGATGACAAAATTCAAATTCTTCAATATAATTCAACAATACATTCAAAATAATTTGATTTTCTCGTACCCTTAATTTTCTAAATACGCTTTCTTCTTTGTAGCCTGCAGTTCCAATTGTTTTATTATGTCGGTATAGTGGGGGTTTTATTCTTCGGTGGATATAAACTGATGATCTGGTTTCCGAAGACCGAATGTGTATAAATAATTTTAATGATATCAGAAGAAAAATGAACAGAATAAACAACAGTGAACGAACACTTTGATTCTATGTTTTGAGATAACTATACAAACTGCAATCCAAAATTCAATATCAACTGCATTATATATACTAATATATATGAATTAATTCGATGCATTTTTGTGGTTCCCACAATATAGGCCACGACCGTTTCCTTCCCACTATCCTATCCCACCTCTTCACAATAAGAGTCATACAGACACTTGTGAAACCCATGAGGTACAAAAAAGAAGTACCCTTTCTCTTTAGTTGAATGGTAGAGCAGCTTATGCTGAATATCGCCCATTTTGTAGTTGTTTCAGCTTCAAAATAAAGTATCGATAAATAAATATATATAAATATATATATATATATATATATATATATATATATATATATATATATATATATATATACATATTATAGGATAACAATGACTTTGTATGAGAAGTCTATACGTATATATATATATATATATATATATATATATATATATATATATATATATATATATTTACGGCACTTCAATATATATATAGGCCTACTTATATATAAGTACAAATAAATGTAAAATAAGAAAAACCGTTCCATTCTCTCTGTGAACACAAAGTGTAACAGCGCATAGTGTGCACTGAGATCCTCAGTTCTTTTACACAATGACAGAGATTCACTGTTCAATTTCCACATGAACAGACTTCTATACGTTCTTTATAATATACCGTACTATATAATAGAAAAACGCAGCATATTCGTTCTAAAATGAGTGATAGGAATATTTATATGGAATGGAATGAATTTATATACACACAGGTGGATTTTGTAACTATTATGTCACAACTTTTCCGTTTCACTCGTTTGAATATTTTCATCGTTCAACGACTAGTTGATTGGCTCAATTGATAGCCTCAATTGACGACTCAAAATAGGCGTGGCTTCACCAGTAGGCCAGTTGGATTATGTCATTTGTAGTCATTTGAAGACACCCCTATTGGATATTCAGATTTCACTACATTTCTAACAGCCCTGTTGATTGGACGGTGTGATTTGTGACGTCAAGGGGGCGGAAACTTCGAGTCGTCAATTGAGGAAAAATGATTCGGTATCAAGTTCCAATATTAATTGATAAACGATTAATTTATTCAGTCTGCTGCACTTCTGATAGCTTCAAAAGACTTTATTTGATATAGAAAATTACATTGACATATTTTCTTCAAACCGGCTCGTCCATTATGTAAAACTATCGAATAATTTGTATTAATCATAATTGTGCTGAATTCTGTGAAAATGTGGATGTATTGAAAGAAACTATTTTTCTCAAATTTTCTTTTCTAGGTTATTCTCAAGAAAATTTTCAAAATTTCTGAATAGATTTTCTCAAAAGTGGTCCAATCGATTGCACCACAAACTTATACACTTTCGAGTTACATAATGACGTATGTGAGTGCTAAGTTTCATGTAAATTTGTGCTTTCGTTCTACTTGTGGAGCGCAAAAGAAACAGTCTTCCAATCAAGTAGGTGAAATTGCTTCTTCGCTTCATTCATCAAATAACTTATAGTACGTACTGTTATGTATAATCAGATTATATACTCAGTTACACCAAAACACTTTCTTATTCTATAATTAGTATTAAAGATTTCATTTGATGAGATTTAGCCTGGTGGCCATTCTTACTACTAACCTTGCTATACTATTACAATATACTATACTATACTTGCTGAACTAAGACTGAAAATTAATAAATAGACAAGTCAAACGCGAAATATGCGTTGTAAGATGAGCGAGATATTCGAATAAGGTATAAAAGTCCTTGAAGTAGTTCTACCCTTGCTACTTTATCGACTCTGGTATGCTACACACCTTGATATCTTAATAAGCTATAAAAGTCGTTAAAGTAGTTCTACTCTTGCCACTTCATTGACTCTGGTATTCTACACACCTTGACGCATATAAAAAATACTTCATTGTTGGTCAACTCTTGAATCTAGAAAGCAGTGAATCTTGACAACTTAATTCTGTCACAATTTTTATGATATATTTTATGAATATAATCAGTCATTTTATTTTTTTTCATCAAAACGACTGATCAGAATTTCTTATAAAATCGTAATAATGTGTAAAATCCATGTATACACATTTAGAGAAAGTTTCATCCCATTTGGAGAGATTTTATTTTTCAACATTTTCCGCCCAGCCAAATCTTATGAGGTTTTTAGAAACTTTGAAATGATTTTTCTCAAAATCGGTCCGACCGATTTATTCCAAAAACTATACAGTTCTAAGTTGGATAAGTTTGCGTGTACAAAAAAAGTTTCATGTTGATCAATCAACCCTTGCGACCTGTGGAGTGCTTACAAAAAAAAAACACACAGACAAAGCCCTATAAGAGTGGGATGGAGACTTCGCTACGCTCATCAATTAAAACTACATACTTGAACTAAATTATACAATTGTCATTAGAGTCATTATGGGTGCATTCCGAAACCTACTGGCCTTACTTGCAGTACAGTACTCGCCAGTAGATTTATTTGTATCCAGTAGGCCCAAGTAACGGAACGCACCCAGTACAATTTGCAAGTATAAATATGGACGATATTATTGTTGTTGTATTATTGTGGATAAAATGTTGGGTTAGGAAACCGCGTGTTCCAAAAGTTTAACGCAAATCAACCTTGAACTAATTTTAACCTCGACTACCTCAACTAACCTCTTTCCAAAAGCAGTTTTTCAGCTTTATTAACCATAATTGTAACGCTTCGATTAGTTTGAGTACAAACTAACTTTACTTCGGCATATTCATCGGAGGACGCCATTTTTCTACTTGCTGTATCTTTGAATTTACTGGACGTACTGGGCCGAATACCTCCAGTGTTTCCAGTAAGCAGAATTTACTGGTGCGGTAGGTTTCGGAACGATCAGTAAAGTACTTGTGGTAGGTTTCGGAATGCATCCAGTATACTGGCAGTAGATTCTGGAGGTTTCGGAACGCATCCGAAATATTACTATAATAATGCAACCATGGAGATGAGGCTGACCTCGTCCCGAAATGTCAAAGTTCCAATGAGCTCGGCAAGCGAGTCAACATTCATATATTACATTAGTATAAGTTACATATTCTTACACCTATGTAACGTGTTTTCATGGGTGGGGTCGTTCTGGAATTACGTCACTCTTTGGGGGGGGGGGTGGTATGTTGGGGGTTGTTGCAGTATGTGACCGATTCTGACAGGGAGGAGAATAGGGAGAAAATCATTTGTGATTCCATGTTTTGTTGTAGATATAAAATATATTTTTAGCATCAATAAATTATCCTTGGAAATAATTTTTTTTATTTTTTTCACACATCTTTTCTAGAGATCACCTTCATTACTGAACATCATTCAATTTTTAGTCGTTTTTAATAATTTTCCATGTGTCACTCATCGTACTTAGATTATTAGAAGCTCTGAGGGCAAAGCTCGTAGAGACTGTTCCATGATTTTAAGGGTGGATTTACCCAATATGTGATAGGAAGATGGGGAGGGAGAGAACCCAAAAGTGGTTTGTAAATGTGACGTAATTTTTGTACAAAACCTATGACTTTGAAAGATACTTCAAATACCTCAGACGAAATACTCATGAAAATGTTCTATAAAATGGAATAATAAAACGTATGACAATCAACCGGCACGGGTGGTTCAATGTTAAAGCGTTTGCTTCATGTGATGGAGAGATTTGGGGTATATTGGGCTTCAGTTCGATCCCCTTCATCATTAATCTTTACATGGGTTATATTCTTGGTATCGCATTTATGAAATATATATTCACACAATATAGGCCGCGACCGCTTTCTTCCAATTATCCACGAAACCTTCATCTCATCATCACATCTCATTAATGATTCATTCGACGTCAATAGATCTTTGTTTCATATATATATATATATATATATATATATATATATATATATATATATATATATATATATATATATAAATATATATATATGAATATATATATATATATATATATATATATATATAAATATATATATATATATATATATATATATATATATATATTGTATAATAATGGATTATTATAATGTATATAAAGTAGTGTTCACACTGGAATATAGGTGAGACACAGTTATAAAACCTAAACCTTTACCAAAGAACAAAGTAAAATACCCAATACGGCTATAATCTGCATACAATTGGTAAATGGTTTAGATTAGCATGCATAATACATCGTAGAATGGGAGTTTCTGTTTTTTCAAGTTGATTGAGATGAGTGCTTGATAAAATAATATCGGCAAGAGAATATGTACATGAGAAAATAATATAATATGTTGGGATAAACCATCATCCATCGATATCACATTATATGAAACAATCATCATATTGGTCGATAAAATGAACATAAATGTCAAATGAATATATATAACATGTTCAAGTCTGTGAAATAAAAATTTTTTCAAACTTCTGAGAAGTTTGTTCTGTAGATGTTGATTTAATAGATGCTCTATATTTCTATCGATATTTATATTCATTCCTATATATTTTCATATTCTATATATCTGTATCATCTATATATGTCGTGTTTTTCTATAGATATTCCAGAAACCATTCTGCGACAGTGCTAGAGATATCGAATTCGAAAAATAAGTGGCTGCACATGGGTATAATATTTCGTTTCTTAAATTCATTATAATGTGAAATAATTCGTTTTCTTCTCGTCTGTGTTTATTTGTTTGCCATACAAGCGGTTCCAGTGTATCAGTTGTAGCCTCTATTGACTTTTAAGATCATTCAAGTATTGTGTTTTTTATACAAAATATTACGTTTATCAAAAAATATTATCCTTAGCTATTATGATGCCCAAGTCATGAAAATCTGGTCATTCAGTCAAATGTAGTCTGTGACGTTGATAACGTAACTTTGGGTTGGAATTGACAGCATAAAACAAGACAAAACAATGCAATGCAATTGTACAATATCAAGACGTGAGCCAGCTTACACATGTCCCAGTTTGCATTTCTAAACTGTATAACATTACAAACCATTTTCAGAAAGCTTTAATATTCATCAATCTCGATTACTACAAGATCAGAAGAAAAATATGTTATATGTATGTATCACATGTATGTATCACATGTATCACATATATATATATATATATATATATATATATATATATATATATATATATATATATATATATATATATATATATATATATATACATATATATATATATATATATATATATATATATATATATATATATATATATATATATACATATATATATATATATGTATTGGGTTTGTGTGTTCACTGTACTAACAGCATATATGCAGTAATAAAAATTCGAATTTTTCGAAACGAATAATGAATATATATTCTTTCCATAGTTTCTGGACAGCACAATCATCTGCATTTAATCTCACTTTACTTTTCTCATACTATATGTATTAAGGATAAGGTTGTTTGTCTTTGTATATATACATTATATGTATGTATATCAGACTTTACCCAACTCGGCTTTACTATCAAATATTGCAAAAATCCATGAAAACAAATCTAATGAAATGAGGCGATTTTTTTTCTTCGCATAATCTTTTAAACTTTATGATTTATGTCTTTTCTACTATAGCTTATCTCAGTATATGAATTATTAAGCTATCGGAATGTAATTCCAATATCCAGTCGCGTGTTTCAACTTTGCTATTCAGTGACGAAGTCACGAATATCACATCTATTTTGTAGGACAAATGAAGTGCGAAAGCACAATCTGCTGCCGACGTGTATGCTAAAAGTGAAAAGTGTTATCCAGTTTTCCGATAAATCTATGCCAATATATACTCCAATATATAAACTTTGTTATCCTTTTTCAGCGCTGTGAATGTAATTTATGGTAATAATTCAATGCGATAAGTTTCATTTCCCACGGTGTTCATATACCCATAATCAAATAGCTGGTAGAACATATGCTTGATAATTGAAGCATAATTAACGGGACTGAAAAACAGATAGTACCTTGGTTCATACGATAATACTGCTCCAACTCGATGAGATACAATATGATATATATATAATATCATAATATATAATAATATATATAAATATATATATATATATAATCATGATATATGTATATATATATATATATATATATATATATATATATATATATATATATATATATATATACATATATATATATATATATATATATATATATATATATATATATATATATATATAACTTATATACGGTATATATATATATATAAATATATATTTATATATATATATATATATATATATATATATATATAAATATATATATATATATATAAATATATATTCATATATATATAACTTATATACGATATATATATATATATATATAAATATATATTTAATATATATATTTTGATCGTAATAGTGTAGCACATGTAGAATCTTCGCTCTGCTCTTCCAATAAGCCCTATTTTTATGAATGAATATATAAAAAAATTAACAAATATTTTTTTTCTCAAGTGTTTCAACAAAACAGATCCACGAACAAAAAGAACCATGAGAATTTTTCAATTGAACATCAAAAAAGTAATCAAGAAGTGGTAATAAATTGAAATTGGTAAATGCACCTGTATCCACGATATGGGACGGTTGTCTAACAAATAAATAATTGATAATTGTAAAAAGTTTGGTTATTACCCTAATAAACTCTCTGCAATTTCTAGAATCTAACGCTTTTGGAAACATCCAGTTATATTTCTTATCGTAAACCTCGTCATGAAAAATAATGCACTAAAACAACTACGACTACACAAATAAAACGGTGTGTAGGCCCATGAGTTTGTTATATATGTTGGTTGTGAATTTTTCCACGTTTTTGATGTGAGCTGCAGAGTTAAGGGAGAACCCACAAATTTTTTTTAACCATTTTCGTATATTTCCCTCAAAATTATGTCGAAGAAAGTATTTTCAATTTTTTTTTAAAGAAAAACCATGTGGGAAATTACGAAAAATTCTCAAATATATCAGACATTTATAAAGTTGTGTGAATTTCCTGTACGATTTGTTGTATCCGTTCAATTTTGAGGGGGGGGGGGCCAAAAGAATGAATTTCAAATGCGGTATGGTACTTGAATAAAAAAAAATGTGGATAATTAATTTCTAAAATTTTTTATCTTCGTTTTTTTTAAGTCTTTGCAAGTTCAACAGCTACTTCCTACGTAACTATCATTATTTAGAGATTCAGCTGAGTCAAAAATAAGATTATTATGATTGTAATTTTTGCCACAGATTAGCAAAATATCCACCCTCCACAGCTCAGTAAACTAAGACACCGCTTTAGAAACTGAAGTCACCGTTGGGCGTGAGTTCAAGTCATGCAGGAGGCAAGGTTTTTTGTGAATATTCTTTCACTTCACTTGAGAATTTCATCATCACCTTCTCATTCGTATCCCCAAGTAACCTAGCTGTTAGTGGAGTCTTAAAGTAAACAATAATATAACAAGGAAAGCACAACATATGCGTTGTTGGATGAGGGATATAGGCAAATGTATATGAAATGTAATGAAAAGCTATATATATGTACCTTGAGTTTAAAACAATTATGTCACTGCCTTCCTTTTTTATTCAGTACTCATTTTAATCGTTCTACAATTTAGCTGTTATAAATATATGTTGCTTGAGTTCTTAATTTGTTTCTTAATATAGCTTTTGATCAACTTGTAAAAATAAATCATATTCTTTTTTTTTCATCGGAACGACAAACCCGATTCATGAGGAGCTTCGGAGTATTGTATACAATCATATTAAAATTCTTCAAGAATTTGAGTTTATTCGAAGGAAATATTTTTCCCGAATTTTCTCCTCCAAGTTATTCTCATGTTTTTTTGTTGTTGTTAACTTCGAAATGGGTTTTCTAAAGAAGCCATGCAACTGATTGCACCTAAAAGCTGTAGAGTATCGAAATAAATTATTACACTTGTGTATGCCAAGTTTCAACTGAATTTGTACTTTCACTTGACCTGTGGAGCGCAAACAGAAAAAAACGGTCGTTTTCCGAGTATGGTGAAATTGAGTCTTCGCTTCGCTCATCCAATTGTTAGCAATACATCGATGAACTCAATGATATATATCAACAGCTTTCTACTTCAGCAGATAAGTGTAACGTATTTATAAATCCTAGCTTCATGTAAATAAATTTCCAACCGACGAAACCCCCGTGGTAACGTGGAGACACCCGACCATTTTGTGAAGGGATCGGCCCGTACAAATTGTGCTCCAAATAAATGATATATACTTTATTATTCAGAGGAGAAACAATACTTTCTTGTGAGTTATTTCTCCCCAACTGGCAGTAAACATAGGAAGCAAGTCTCAATGATGAAAATTTTAATCATTAATGTTTCTGCCTGTTGTATGTTGACAGAACTAAAATGAATGGAGGGAAAATTTCGATTGCTTTTTGAGATTCGTACAGAATTCATACAAATCAATCGATAGAATAATGCATGTTTGAATGACGAATATTAAAAGAACATCAATTAATGAGATACAAATTTCATTAATTTCTTTTTTTGTTTTCAATTGGCTTCTTCGTTTTTCTTCCTTTGCAAATATATGTTATCTAGATGAAATAGTATAGTATTTAATGAGTTATTAAGAATTTGACATTTATACATGGATTTATATCAAGAGTAAAATATTAACACTGTACATAAGAGCAATAAAACAATTAAACACAAAAAAAAAACTTTGGAAATTTCGGATTGTTGACAAAGTCTATATGGAGTGGCAGTTGAAAAATTCGTCAAAAAAAAAGAACGAAGAAAATTTCAGTATAACGTTGATGATTATCGTTAAAACTCGAAAATTACTTCACTCCAACAAAAATGAAAGAATTTTCCCTATCCCTGAAATAATTAGTCAGCTGTTCACAATTGAATTGAAATGAATCAGTCACTTTTGGAAGGTGACATTGTCCTCGGTACTGCATCCGAACTGTTGTTACGTAACTTGTCACCCTCATATTTATTTGAACTTATTATTATTATTTATTATCAACTTATTACTTACCATTGTGAACTTTTCTGTATAATCTTGAATTGACAAATAAATAAAAAATCTTTTGAAAAAAAATTATTACTATTATTATTATTCAATTATTACTAAAAAACAATTACTACTAAAAAATTGAAAAATTATTACTATTATTATTATTATAATTATTATTAATGAATCTTTTTGTGGGTCTACGTTATTATCATAATGTACTAATATAGAGGTAACATGTAAATAAAACGCCTCAGATTACTTACTATTAATCTTCACTCATTATTCACTTATTAATATACTTATTACACACTTATAACATTCTTACTATACTCATACTCTATAATAATATTTATTTATACTCATTTTTATTCACTTTTTGCAAAGTTTTCGATGTTGATTAAAAAATAATGATAAGTGGGTTCAACATGTTATTATATACATGATGGTGTACTGTACATGCATGATACCATAATTATTCAGAGTTAATTAAAAATATTCAATTACATTACATGGTAAAACTAGTTTACTAAATGAATCCAATAATTCCATTTCAATAACGTATCTTTTTATATAACTGATCAAACAGTCAACTTTAATCAATCATACAATCAATCAATGTATCGAATTACCTTTGGTTTTTTGTCCTTACATTTCATTTGATATCACTGCTTTTATATGAGGATTAGTGAAATCAATATACTTTTCATGATGATTATTGTAAGCTTAACGACCACGCATAACGATATGTCATTTGAAGGTACGGATGATATATGATTGAATACAAAAACCCACGCCATGAAAAAGATTCAAACCCACGCCCGACATGACTCCAGTTTTCAAGGACTAACTTGCAACTCATCTGACTGAGCGTGAAGAGAAGCTCCTTGAATATCCTTTTGAAGAGATTGGCGTATTTTGAACATATATGTACAGTACTTGCTTTTCGTTTCTTCGAAACATTTCATTTACTGTTCATTCATATGGATGATAATAGACGAAATACTACATTTCTGTATCTCTATGTGCTATGCAATGTATGTCAGCGACGTTGGAGAGATTATAGGAGCGTGAATTTTTTGATTTTTTTTTTTTCATCTTATGACAATATTCAACATTCTTATCTCGTTTATTGGGATTTTATAATAAAATTGCGCTTACCTGTCAAAGAAGAAGTTAAAAAATATATATTTTACATTATCCCATAAAAATATTCACGCTTTATCGACCAAACATGCATTTTATAAATCAAATTTTTCAATATTCAAAAACTTTCTATTGGATTCTCTGAATTATCATATATTTTTATAATTGGGTGTCACCTAGTGATTTGAATGTTCATTATGGATCGAGACTATCTTAGAAAGATACTTCTCCGAATGTAGTTAAGCTATAACACAATATGTAGAATAGATAATATTGTATGGCTATCTACAATACACTTCAATGGTGTGTGTGGCCACTGGTTTAATTTACTGACAATTGCTATAACTACCGATTCTCAGTGTTACCTGTGGTATTACTCAGAATCTATGATACCATCATGTTTGGACGTGCTGATAAAACACTCTTCATACAGAAAAATTAAAAATTGAAATAAATTCACCCCATGTGGGCACTGTTAGGGTACTGCATGGGTGCCATGTCTGGAGGTAAATCCACAGGGGAACACTTTTCTGTATGAAAAACATAGCTCAGCATTTAGAAGAAGAAAATGTTTTAAGCACCTGAAACTTCGAAGTGTATCCCCTGAAATATGTAAGAGGAACGCCATTTTTTCAGTGAAAAATGGGTTCTTCAGGAAAACAGCTGTTGAAAACACCTGAGACTCTCCAATCATCTTCTTCTATCATTTTTGAATGACCTTGAATAAAGATGATTTTTCTCATTGACTAAACAAACTTCATTTTAATTTTTACGTATGCTAGAAGTTGAAATTGTTATTATATTTGTAACTAATAATTTCAAGTTCATAGCATAATGATTGTCCATCACTGTATGGACTGAAATATAATCAAGTATAAGTCTTAATTGACTTATCAATTAAGTCCTGATGGATACGAATGGTATACCTAGTAAAGATCCAAGGGCCGTGAGTGATGGGTCGCGCATACGTTACAAAAAAAATCTATAAATGATAAGGCTTAATAGGTTTTGTTCAAAATGAGATCCAATTATAAACGGTCATCCAATCATAAATGTGCAGCAACAATAATAATACTATCATGCAACTCACCCAGAACGATCCACATGACTATAGCGTTTCCCCCAGTAGCTATGAGCACCATGACCGCAAACACAGAACTCCACACAAGTTTCTGCCACCAAATCATATCATATCTTCTCAGAGGTGGAAACACGCAATCGGAAAATAACTGACGTAATGTTGTCTGCAGCAACGGATTTGTTAACGAGTTTAAATCTTCTACCATATCTGTCACTAGATAGTCCAACTCTGTACGGTTCATTTGAAGCACAGAGGTGTTGCCGTATCGACTGAAGAAGTCTTCTTCGAGCATCATCGCCGTGCAGTTGTAGAGGATACCATCCTCTGGTTCTGCGTCGTCACTCATCGCGAATGTTTGCTTATTCGATTTGAAGTATTTTCAGATTTTGTCAGTTTTGTGCTTTTACTTTTTATTAATCACGTTCAAATGTATCACGATCGAGATAATGTATATTTATTTTAATACTTTTCGATTGAAAAAGAGTTATGGTAAATTTCTAGACACTCAATTGGATGTAATGACAACCTCACCAATGTTCCTGATAAAAAAAACTATGTAACTATTCCAATTATAATTAAACTTTTCAAACTGTTTTCTTTTTACATATTCCAACTTCAATGGTTATGAGCACTTTTTTTATTTGTTGAGGTTGACTATGAATTCAACTAGAGTAATGCGGGGCAAGACGACGCACTTAGTGGGAAAATTGGAATAACTTTCATTTCTGAAACTTTTTTTTTTTTTTTGCATCTTTATTGATTGAGAGCACCATTTGTTCACATTTGTGATACACTTTTAACAATTTAAAACATGTGGTTTTTTAATGGAAGAATTAATTCTGAAGGAATGTAATTGAGTACTCTTACCCCATGCACGGGGCAAGAGTACTCCCGTCATGGGGCAAGAGTACGGTACTCAATATTTCAACAATTGTCACAAATAAATTCGCCACCCTCGTAAGCTGTGCAGTCCTCGTGCCACCACTTCCCACAAGCCGAGCAACCGATCCACTCCTCGCTCGGAGGCTCAACATATAGCTCATCGCACCCCGGACATTCACACTTTTCTCCGTTGCGTGGAGTTTTCTTGGCACCTTTTGGCACATTTTTACGTTTGGTGTTTTTTTTCAACTTTTCTGTAGACCTGTTATTCCCCTGTTTCAATTTCATTGATTCTTTACGTTTGAGAACCCTTTCTATCTTCATATTTTCAGACCTAGCTATTTCGGTAAAGAATGTTTATTGCGTTCTTTTGCCCCCGTACTCTTACCCCCGTGGTAGTGAAAGAACAAAGCATTTATTTGTCAGCAAATGGTCGAATGAAACGTGAGAAGAAAAGGTTAGAATTATGACAAAACAACGTCAATTCTTCTGGTGAAATCAAGTTTTGGGTACTAACATATCATTGGAAGAAACAATTTTAGTTCCAGAGCCATTTTAAATAAGAAAAGGCAGAAAAAACTAAAAACTAACCTCAATTCTTCAATTCTTGGTCGTTCGGAACAGAAATTGGGACTCGGTGAGCTGTCACATAGATGTATGAAGTGTGCTGCGCAGGGTAGCCAACTTTGCTTCGAATCCGCTAAAAAACCTAGTGCGTACTCTTACCCGCAGAGTACTCTTACCCCAACCTACTCTATACGTTGTTTTTCGACTATTTTCGATAATTTGAATCACTAATTCGCTAGCTAGAATAATTAGAGCATTTTTATTTGTCTTGACTGCATGAGCAAGGTGTTGTCTATTATAGATAAAACACATCCGCGAAGTTTGTGGAAATTTCCTGCATATATATCACTTGTAATCTGGGTTTTACTTCCGCAGTACAGATGTTTACTTGAATAACACGCGATTAAAACACAGGTTTTGTTTAAAAACCATTAGTGTACTCGTGGATGAGTTACAAGTTGAAGCACTTAAATTATAAATTTAATTTATAAATTGAATTTATATATTTTATATACCGAATTAAAGAACGTTATTTTGGTCATTCAATACAATGTGAAAAACAGATGACTAGAAAAATTATTTGTTGATAATCAATAAGGAAAATATTTACTTTAATTTTACGTACAATTCAACAAAAATTAAGTGTTGAGGGCTTAGAATAACCACAAACCATTACCACAATTGAAAACTCTGGATGAATTAAATTGATCCGTATTATTGTTGAATGCGACCTCTTATCATATTTTTTTTAATAAATTCTCAAATAACGAGATTGCTTCTAATATTCGAACTGGTAAAAATAATGAGTATTGAAATTTTACAAAATTTAAAATTTACCAAAATACATTAAGACTATTACTAAATATTGACTATGAATATCAATAAAAATATTACGTGTATATATAATATATATTATTGAATACCTATTCGAAAAGTGTTTCGTATACGAGATGTAACTCGATTGACCTAGCGTAAACGTCGACCCTAGCCAACCGACCACCACCGAGATACTCGTGAATCTTAGTTACCGTACCGCCGTCTATACCCGACAGTGTAAAGGACGCACGGCGTCGGCGTCGATTGGCGCTAGCTCAATGGAGCTTTATTTACTACCGGATAAAACTCAATTATTCATGGGCGGCCGAACAGAAGAAGTATGTTTCATTAAACAATGGCGTGAAAATAAAGTTATGTGTCGCAAATATACCGTGACGAAACCAATCGGAATATTAAATTAGGCCTATATGAAGTAGGGATGAAAGTGTTCGTTATGAATGATATTGACTGTATTGATTGTGATTCATTTATTATTTATAAACATTTTTCTCTGAAAATGGTACGAACTACAGGTGATAGAATTTATTGAAACCAAATATATAAAAAATTAAATGAAATTATAAAAGAACACCAGATTGTATAGTTTATATCATAATGATTGTATCTCCTGTTCAATATTTTATTCTAAATTTAATTGTTCGTATTTTGTATTTTTTTACAATCGTCGAAAATTTAATTATCTCATTCATTTCAGCCCCTCTCTGCTCGATTGATTGGATCAAATTTCACAATAATCCACAATTTATTTGGATGAAATGTATTAATCAAGATTATTACTTTCACTTCTCAAAACTAGCCTCTCGATCGCTACATATTGTTCTCTTGGCGAGTTTCTTCGCGACAGAGAATTAAAATGAATAATTCACAATTATAATCTTAATGTATCATAAATGTTATCCATTTCATTGCATTTACCTCCTTAGGTGTAAAAGCATTTCGTAAAATTTGTAAAATGAAAAGATATAATTGGAAAAATAAACCACACTGAACTTGAATTTACCCAAGTTACCTGGGAACCACTTTATGTACACATACATTATCTAAAACTAGGAAAACGCTATATACGCGTTGTAAGACGAGCGGAAAGTAATAGTATGTCGACTTCATTGCCAAACTTTTGCCTAAATTCGCCAATTGGGTAACATTTTAGTTATAAATGGGTAAAAACGGCTTCGAGTGGTACCAATTTAGCACATTTCATGTTTTTTCTTCAAAATGGCTGACCCGATCAAGTTGAGAATTTCCAGAAATGTGTATCAAAATGTTATTCAACTTCACACAAAATTTCAATTTTTTTGAAAATAAAATTTTTCAAATTTTTTTTCCGTTGTGTTATTCTAACGGGTATTTTTGAAATTTCTAAAATTCATAAAAATAAAAGTTACCACCCGATGATGCCACAAAACTATACAGATCTAAGCTAGATGAGGAACCATGACGAAAAAAAGTTTGAAGTTGATAGCTGTAGTCATTTGACCTGTGGAGAACCGACAAAAAAACATTAAAAAAAAAAACATAAAAACAAACACCAATTTTTTTCAGTATGTCAAATTGAATCCTCGCTAAAGCTCGTCTAATGAATCAAATTGAAAAAAAAAGTTACAAAGCATGAGTCATATTCCAAACTGCTTTCGCACATTTGGAATCATTATTTCACTGTACGTATCACATTGACATTTTGTTATGTACAGTATGAAAATGTAAAATAACCTTTTAGTTCTTCATTCGATCCTATTTTATCTAGTATATGTTTAAGCATTTAACGTAACTGAAATTATCAGGTATTCAAATGATAAAAGTGCATTCTACTCAGTTGGTGCATGCACTATCAATTTCATGCCATTCCACTATCAGGTTGCTGTTAATTGTATTCTCCGGCATGATTGCAGTTTTTTCTTGAATTTATTTTATCAAATCGTTATTCCGTAACAGACATAGAAGCAAACATGTGGGTAATGCACAATATATGGCAGGCTAAAAATAACCATGATTATAACATACATACATTCAGGTATATATACATATATATATATATATATATATATATATATATATATATATATATATATATATATATATATATATGATACGGATACTCCAAATGAAACAATAGGAACGATAAATGAACAAGCTGTAAAAATGGAAGTACGTAAAATATGGATATTCTGTCATGGTTTTATACCATTATGAAAACACGCTGATAATGATGCATATAATATAATCATAAAATATTAATTATAGCGAAGTGACCGTGTTATTTTTATGAATACCCCAAACGTATACATATTTGTGACCACATAAAGCAGTCGAACAAGTCCTATGAAAAATATAAATGTTTCCTGAAGTACTGAAATGTAAAGTACTGAAATGTTTCAGGAATGTACTGAAATTAAACGTACTAAAAACTGGCAGACTCAAAAGCTAAAGCTAAAAAAAAGCTAAAACTAGAACTCTCTACACGAAAGCTTAAAGAGCTAGAACTCGTACACTTATTATGGTAGTAGTATAAAATTGACTTTTCCCAAATATAATTCGAATTCAAATGAAATCCACGCATATTACCACACTAATTTTTTCACACACTGTGTGACAAATACTTTTATCCAGCACATTGTCTGCTAGTTTTAAATGTAGTGCTAGTTTAGTTTTTATGACGATTCGTTTGTATTCAGGATCCATTTTAATATGTCGTATTTCGATCAATTTATGTGATCGCATTTGTATACATTCATTATACACAGCAGTTCAACATTGCCTTGACTTAAGCTTCATCCAATTTGTGATCGAGAAATTCTGGACTATGTATTACAGTAATGAGTATGATTTGTCACATTATTTATTAATTGGAATAAGATATGAAGAATATAAAGACGATCAGTGATTTAATAAGAGGGCTTAGATAAAATAACAGTGTATAATTTCATTAAGTAGGCAATGTTTGTTTGTTTTCCTTTAATTTCATGAGAGTAATCATTTCCACCTGTTTTGAGAACAATCTGTAAAGAGTAAATTAAATACAATTATTATTCAATATTTTGTACGTTCAAGCATTATATTGTTTTAAACTATTGAATCAGGCAGGTGAATCGGGAATGAACTGATCTTCAACTACATTTATTCATTTTATCATTATTATTATTATTATTTATTTGATACACAATACATTATGATACATATGAATTTCAAATGTTGTGTATCGCTGGTGGTAAGAATAGAGCAAGTCCCGTAACAACATGTGCCTTACCACCAGCCTAAACTAAGATAACTAAATCAACATACTGGAATAATAAAATATAATTTAAGGAATAGAAAATTGGAATAAAATAACATAATGGAGTAATACAATGACAAAAAAACAAAACAAAAAATATATAAATATCATTATAAAAAGAAAAAAAAAATTGAAAAAGATGAATGCACACAGTCATGTGGGGCCAACTTCATTTTCACGTAGTAAATCTGCTCTTAATAACATTATAATAATTAATTAATAATAATTTCATCACTATCCACAACTTTATTCAATACCTTTTCCCCCAATTATGATGAAAAATAATAAGGTATAAGGTATTGGATCTATCGGACGAGCCACCACAAGGGTGATCTTACTAGCCCAATATTAGCAAAAGTATCATATAGAAAATTAAATATTTTTATAATTTCTAAAGCATTTCAATAATTATGTTCTATTTCTTTGGAACAAAAATCCATTAGGACTTTTCGAAACACATTGCACACACATATACAAACAAACAAAAATATTTGATTTTGGAAGAAAATCTTAGAATAATTATTTACTGCTGATGTCTGGTGGTTTTAAACTTCCGATTTGCATAACCAATTGTCTGAAGTTATCAGTGAAACCACACAAAGGAACATTAAACATTCCCTGTGCAGAACCGTATTCGAGTATCCGTCAGCTTTTTCTCAACCAGATCGAGAAAATTAACATAAAAATCGCAGCAAAGTTATTAAAGTTTACAAACTTGATCATTATTCGTCTTCTGTAAAATCAGTGCTAGGCGGATGATGAGAAACATTCTAGATACTGAATTACTTCTCCATTGAAAAAAATAAGATGCATTGAGGGTTGCGTTGGTTTGCCGCCGGCAGTTCCAACCGGCAAACCAACGCAACCCTCAGCGCATCTTGGAAAAAACGAATTCAAAATGACTTATTACCAACCTTGTTGAAAATTCAATTAGATCAAATGGAAATGGAAAAAACATAGATTGAGTAAATGTTATTGCATACATGCATACGCACAAATAAAAATATAAAATTACTTTTAAAAAAAATGAATCTCCCCAATCACATCAAGTCCTCGCTCATATTCCCTACATTCAAATCCTCCCTCGCATCTTTCCTTACCGACCAGATTCCTCTCCCCCAACGACACCACCTATGTCAAACTGCCCCTCACCCTCATCACTACATTTACTCAAAGATTTTATGCACATCTCCTCGACACTCATCACCCATCACGCATCATCTTTTATTACTATTATAGTCCGTCCAATCATTATTGAATCAAAATTCTATTGACTTTTGATTCATTAATTAATCTATTTTTATTAATTATTTATTTATCAAGACCAGTTGAGCAAAATAATATTATCTCCTCACAATTTGTGTTCTATTGAACGATGTAGTGATACCAACATACTTTATCATGATATAAAGAAGGTGTTCGAACTCGCGTCTTCAAAGTCAAATATTTCCGGGTCAGAATCTGAGTCCAGGGTCCCGATTGCCAGTAGCGCAACTATTGCTTTTATATCGAACTATATAAAACAACAATGCTCAACAATAGCATACACGCACGGCTCAGTAGAACTTGGCCATAGTCAACTGAAAAATCGACTTTTCAGATCAAGCGTATGCCTACATACATATCCATGGTTAGCTTTCTGATTCTTAGTAATGATCGCATTTGACACTCTGTTTCCACACTCAAACGAACAAAGCCATCCAAGATAATTCAGCCAAAACAGCAAGAAATATTGATGATCCATGTGCATGTGTGTTGAAATCTTATTAGACATGTCAAATTACCGGAATTTGCGGTCTTGCAGTATCATTGGCCGAGAAAGGCTGATTCATCTTTATTGTATTTCAATGTGAAAGAAATTAGCCTAATGAACGAACGATGAAAGTAAATTCTGTGTTTTATATTAGGTATCTATTTATTAGTATTATCAACATAATATTCGTATTACTAATTCAATATTAATACTCGTGAATATGTAGAAAAGGTTCAAAATCACACCAATGTGGAAAAACTTGAATTATCTCTAGGCAAATAAAAAACCAACTATTAAAAGCTTACCAGAGGGCCGAGAATGAAGTTTTATAATTTCATCGATAGAATGGTAATGAAAATTAAGACTTACGCTTAGCTGCTGACCCACGGTTAAACCCTAATAATTATTCATTAAAACTTACGAATAAAAAATCAAAATTAGGGAGTTGAATGTTGAATGAGTTGAATTAAGTTACGTCTTGAATTCAGTTAAATGAGTACAAATATAAGTTGGGCTTAAGATAAGTCTTCAAAGATGTGTAACCAAAATAATATGATATTTTAATATAAAATGTGTTTATTCAAGTGTGATATGTGCCACCGAATGTGTACAAAAATTTAAAGCATGAATAAAGTTTCATTCATTAAAAAAGGCTGGAATTTATTTTTGGCGCTCTAGACAGAATTGCAGTACTTAATCAACCAATGAAAACGTCACAAGTCAACAGTCCGAGGTTGGACGAAGTTCAGAAGTTTACTACGAGAGCGCATTCTAGTAGGTACATGATGTAATTTGTTGCCGTTCGATGTAAATGTATGATTTTATTATATTCCTGCCATGAGTCTTCTAATAATCATCTCTTTATTTTACTCTCAAATTAGGAACCAAATACATCTCAATTCATTTCTGTAATGAGATATTTAATTAAAACAACTTCAACTTTAAAAATTACCGCGTATCGTAAGAACCTCCAAGCGGTAGAGCAATGAACTACATAGGCAACCTTGGGGAGTTGGAAAAAATAGATTTCCAACTGTTCATGAGGAAAGACCGGGCACCGAATGTTTACTGATTTTAAAACCCGGATATTTCGTATTTCTTAGGAGAAAATGAACTTATTATATGATCTTGAAATATCCCGGTATACGTTTATTTCGTGTTTACTAGTAAGTACTGACATGCAGAATATACATTGTTATTTAAAATACATTAATTAATGTCGTGCATGGTTCATTGTTGATTTGTGATAGGCGATGAAATGCCACGACTGAAAGTGATGGGCGTTGCTTTTAATATCTTCATTAAACTTGATTCTCTTGTTACTTTCTACTTTTCAGGTATTATTCTGCTTCTACAATCCTACTGATAGTGGAGCAGTGCAACTCAATAATGGCAATTTGGACACCATATTAGGTAAATGATTTGGGCCTATGTCACTTTTATGGATGTGGTTACTGGCAAACATAACCTGTCAAATTTGACAAATTGCCTTTTTGTAATCAATTTCTTCTTCTTTTCACAGCATCTAATGAGTTAGTTATCTTGAACTTCTATGCAGACTGGTGTCGTTTCAGTAATTTACTGGGCCCAGTTTTCGATGATGCTGCAGATAAAGTTGCAGCCGAGTTCCCAGAAGCTGGCCAAGTTGTCATGGGGAAAGTAGATTGTGACAAAGAAGGTGCCATTGCTACTCGTTTCCATATAACAAAATACCCTACTCTTAAAGTAATAAGAAATGGTCAACCTACAAAAAGAGAATATCGAGGACAGAGATCTGCTGAGGCTTTCCTTTCATTCGTGAAGAAACAGCTGGAAGATCCGATAAAAGAGTTCATGCATCTCAACGATTTGATGAGCATTGATGTTGTGAGTATTCTTTCAAGTTCGAAATTTACGTCAAGAATAGGCCTTCCTATAGTTTGGTTACATCTATGGCCCCCTACTCATTAATCATTCATGTGGCCCTTAATAAGTTAGGCATTCTTTTTTAATATTTTAGCCTTAGTAGCCTACGATAATTCAACATCAACTGCACTTTTTAACAAACTTTGGAAGTGAACAATTCTAATTAATTCAGTATAGTGTATGCGATGTATTAGCATAGGCCTATCTAGATTACCAGTTATCCATAAATCGTGATGTTATATCACAAATGCTATCGATAAGCCTTCTGCCTACACTTGGGCCTAGTAGGACTAGGCCTATATGCATTCACCACAATGGGCCTGTGCACTAAGCAGACTTTCAATTTTCTTCTTTCCTCGGTTTTCAGGATAAAAAACGATCAATCATTGGGTATTTTGACCAAAAGGATGTGGCAGAATATAAAACCTTCCGACGAGTGGCAACTAACCTGAAAGAGGATTGCCAATTTCATGTGGGCTTTGGGTAAGTTTTTTTTTCAAATACTCATTTGACAAAGTATTTTAATTCTCCTAGTCATAATGTTTTTTCTGATTATGGTTGCCGTTCGTTTTCAATATTTTGGATCGATTCAATATCGAATTAGAATAGGCCTACGGTATTCCATCAATTCGATATTGAAACGAAAAATCGGAAATAGCTCAAATGAGTATGATTTAGTCAACCAGTTCCAAGTGACAATAATAGTAAAAGTGAAGAAAAATTAAAAGTGAATCAAATAGATTATATGGCCGTAGGCCTATCACACAGTTCCTCGTTGAGCACTGATTAGAAATGGTGTAGGCCTATGCTGAGTAGGCTTATAATATACATGTGTAAGCCTATCTAGGGAAAAGAGCTCAACGAGATTGTAATGCGTAATGTGTTCTTATAGCTACCAACTGGTACAAGATTGTTATTAGTTGACTACAATACTAGATGACTTTCTGATCTTCAGAATGACTTTCTTCTTTGATGAAGGAATGTCCATCCTGAGATCAAATACAATAATGTAGGGCCTTGAAAAAGGGGCAAAGATAAACTGGAACTGAAGCACTCAAGAATCATGACTTCCAATCAAGATTGCATTTTTTCCCATTCGATACTTTTTATTTGATTCTAATATTAAATTAAAAATTGAAAATTTCAATACCGGTATATTTCAATCAAAATTCAAGTTTTGCTATCGTGTGAAATTCTCATATTGAGCAGCAACCTTACCTACATTTTATATACTTTATCTCTTTAGAAACATTTTCATTGGCATTCAAATAGGCCTAAACTATTCATTTATTTATTTATATTGAGTTTAACGACGCACTATATTGATGACTAAGATCTATTGGCGTCGGTGAATGTTAGGCCTATATGAGGTGGTGGGGTGGTGAGATGAGAGGTTATTTTATTAGGTGCTTTATTGGATAGTGGGAAGGAGTTGGTCGTGGCCTGTTGTTAAGGAACCATCCCAGTATTGACCTGAACGACAGAGGGAAACCACGAAAAGCCCTTGTCAGGATGGTCGATCATGACCGGAATCGTACCCCAGTCTACTGAATGACGGTTCAGTATATTAACCACTCGGCCTCTCGTCTCAGTACCTTAACTATTAACTTAACTAAAGTTATTAACTTAACTATTACCTTAACTATAACCTTAACTATATTGTTATCCATGCTAGATGTACTTTGGGCCTGCCTACCCTTATTTATACCATTTGACGTCACCATAGGGTGGTAAGATCACACTTGTTCCCACTCATCCATAGCCTTATTTGGCGAACAATGATTCTGTATCAAGTTTTTATGTTATTAAAAAATGAATACAAAATTTACTCCATCCAATTGTTTACCCAAAATTAGGCCTATGTGATCTGTTCAAAAACAGTGCCTAGGAGGTTTAATAACTATAGGCTAATATGAAATATTGTATGAACTTGCCTATACTTCCCATTCATCTTGTGATGATTAATAAGACAGTACCCTAGGCCTAATGATTAATGAAGTACGCCTCTGTTAGGAGTATGACTGATTATTTTTAGTACCCCAATCTGGATAAGGTAGAGATAAGATTAGATGGGATATGATGAGATTTTTAAATTCATCATAAAATATAGCAAATTGTTTACGGTATCACAAAGATGAATAATGAATGTTTTCACCATCTCTATTCAATCATTGAGAAATATTTATAATATGACAGATCAAAAGAAACAAAAATTGCCCCTAGCCTTGATTTGAAAAAATTGATTTGTAGATCTATAGGCTATCGCATTTCTATTCATACAAATAAATGTGTAGAAGAAACTTTTTTGTTCGGTTTGAGTTTGACGTTACTGCTAGATGTGATGGTGTAATTTTCACTGTGAATCATAACAGTTGCTGAATCGGAATGTCATATTGACACTAAGCGTAGTTCCGTTCAGCGGCAAGATCAATTCCTTAGTGAAAATTTACTTGATTATTTTTTTATATTTCATTTGTGGTCCTACTTTTAATTTGTGTTTCTAGCGCTGCATCTCAACAAATGCATCCACCTGGCCAACCGATTGTTGTTTTCCGTCCCGACAAGACTCGTTCCAACGAAAACGACGAGACTTTCACCGGAGATCTGAAAGTATTTGATGAACTCAATGCGTGGGTGTCTGAGAAGTGCGTGCCCATGGTCCGAGAGATAACTTTCGAAAATGCAGAGGAACTCACGGAAGAAGGACTGCCGTTCTTGATTCTGTTCCACAAACCCGACGACAATGAAATTGTCAAGAAATATAATGATCTAGTTCTGTCGGAACTGTTAACTGAGAAACGTAAGTTGTTTTACATTGTTTTCAGTTTCCGAGTACTGGCATTAGGCCTTGAGGAATTTTGTTGTGTAGGCGCACATGTCTGATGAAAATCATTTTAGAATTAGCCCCTTATATTGATCAACGTAATCACAGGCAGCAAACATTCTCCATGTTCACAACACATAGGCCTACAGCAGTAGTAAAAAGAGGAGTAGTAAAAATGACTTGTTTTTTCACTGTACATTCCATAGCAGCCACAGTGTAAGCCCACACTGCCATCATTTTCTTTCGAAAAGTATGCACAGTTGAATTCTCAAGTACTTTGCCTTTAACGAACAACCGATTTTACGGATGTTTGTTTGAAAACATGGGATCATCCAAACATTGTAAACCTCATAGGCTGCCTGTCAGGCTCACGGCAGGCATCTGTTCCCAAAAGGCATGAGTTTGTTTGGCGAAGGCGTGGACATAGGCATGTCTTTGTTACTTCCTTTAGTGCTATTTATATATTTCTTTCCCAGATTTTATTTTCGTCATGTTCGTCAAACATACCTCCAAAAAATTTATCCTTAGCTAACGTTTTTTCTTGTTGAGCTCTGCGTTGAGATTTTTTGCTCGTACATCCCTTCCTCTTTCTCTATTTCTGGTATGTTATTTCCTACTCTTCTTTTTCATTGCTCTTATTTTTCGATTATAATATATTGGATTCAAATTACTATGTAATATTAGGCCTAGCTTACTAGGCACATACTCCCTCTGAACAAATTCATTTGAAACCTTCCCATTTTTTCACTGTTGCCCTGTTCCGTCTCCTGTTTCGCAGGAATTTTCTAATGTCCTCGACTTTGGCCTTCTCGTAGAACGAAATCTCATTTTCCCCTCCTCTTTATCAGCTATCTTTACTTCACTCAAATCTGCAGTTGGAATTTCATGGTCACTTGTGCCAATGTCTACTTTTGTCCTGCCTATTTTCTGGTGTTCGTTCATCGTTCAATCCATCCCGTCAATCCTCGTTCATTATCTCAGTTACTAGGTCTTACCGAGCGTACTTGCTCCACTACTTTCCTCCTCCCAAAATATCCCTGGTGGATTAAAATCCCTTAACTGCTATTAGATTCCATGATAATTCATGCTTTCTTTCCTGTATCCTAGTCTTGGTTCTTTCCAATACGTAGTCACTTTTTCTTGGGGGTCCTGTATTCTGCAAGTATCATTGACCTCACTGTTCCCAACTCGACTTCTATTCTCATCACTCTACTTCTTTCTCCATCCAGACGACTCTCCTCACTACTTCTTTTCTACAACCCACTAATATTCCTCTTCCGTTCTTATTTCTATCTCTTCTGAATAAACTGTAACTGCCTACCTGAATATCGTAATCTATGTATTTGTCGTCTAGCCACGTCTACTGCTACAAAAATATCTGCATTTATAGTTTCTACTGTAGTCCTGAATTTGTCCAATTTATTGCATATACTTCCGCAGTTCATGAGTGTAATTTTGAAATTATCAGATAAGCTACCATTTACACAATTTATTTCCAACTTCTTTTCCTGCAGGTACAATCCCTAAATTTACACCTGCACCATTACACCTATTCTCTATCTTCTATTTTCTATGAATCTAGTCACTTCCTGGCTTCCTATCATCTTGTCTGCCACTCTTCCCATCAATTCGCCAAACTTCGCTGTCTACTTGTACGTTTTGAATTATTTCGTGCTTCATGGGAGTAGCCATTTTTTATACACATCTACAGTAATATCGTCCTCGCTTATTTAATATGATCAATTCCCTGTACAATAAGTATCCTACTGCAGTTGCCAGTTAATTATCTATATTTCGATATAAAGATTGAATCGTCGAAAAATTTAACCTAAAACAGAACGACCTTTCGACAATTTGATATTTCAACTGTTTGGTCATACAACTAAATAATATTTCGACAATCTGTCATGAACCCCAATGAATGCTCGGCAATTCTTTGATATTTACTTCAAAATAATTATCTTTAAATGTGCTTTTCCAGAGAGCATCAACTTCTTGACTGCTGATGGTGTCAGATTCGCTCATCCACTTCATCATTTGGGCAAGAGTCAGAGCGACTTGCCGTTGATCGCGATCGATAGCTTCCGACACATGTACTTGTTCCCGGATATCAAAGACATGGACATTCCAGGCAAACTGAAATCTTTCCTCCAAGATCTTTACTCCGGAAAGTTGCACCGGGAGTTCCACTACGGCACCGAAGCGCCCACGGAAGGAAAGCTGCTAATCGGCGGAAACAGTAAAACGGCACCTCCCGAATCGACTTTCAAAAAGTTAGGACCGTCAAAAAATCGTTACACACTTCTAAATAAAGACGAACTTTAAATGAAGAAATGCTGGCATCAATCATCTTGATCTTTAATACTATACTTAACAATTTCTTCTAGTTTTGTGTAAATGCTTGTATCTCCGAGTTAGTGCACCATTTGTATTATATAGCCCATTACTGGACTGATGTTTTGCTGCATTAATCCAAAAGAGTGAGTGCGTCGTCCTTTTGTTAATCAAATTTTGCTGGCCTTAAACGTAGCATTGTGATATTTTTGAATGGGGAAACTTTTGTAATGAAGGGAGGGGGGATTATTTTAATGTTGCCGATCGGCATAGATAATAGGGAAAACGGGTTATAAATGAAGATGAGGAAGAAACCGGTTACCTCGCATTGGTTTCCAGTACTCGTCAATCATTTGTTATCAAATATCAACGACCTTATTATTCCTTATTCATGAGGAATGATGAAGAATTACTATTCCTTGTTCATCCTTATCATTGCCCTGGTTAATTGTTGCGTTTTTGCTGTGTACCTGTTTCACAAAATGAATTTATTTATCAAAATTTACTGTCTAGATCAGAAGGATACTAATGAGTGTAAATTTTAGAAACAATTGTAGGCCTTACTAGAGCAATTTCCCTCTCATTATTTAATTTAAAAGAAAAACATTGTATTGTAAATAAAGGTACTGTGAATATTTCAGAAAAATGAAACGTGGTATTAATTATTTGTTAGTTTTGTAATTTAATAATGGTAGACACTACAGAAATTATTATGAAGAGCTTTAGATAATGATAGTCTAAATGATAGTGATAGGCTATGATAGTCTATAAGTTGGATCTCCATAGTTTTGTGCTCCTCCATTGAGAAGCGGAAAAGAGATTTGATAATCTTGACACGGGCGTAAAATTATTGGGTTCAAGTGTACCGGTACTTATATAAACTTGATGAACAAAAGTATCCAACGTAATACAAATATAGTGATCATAAGATAGATGGTATTGTGCATGTCTTTCTGCAGAAGGTTTATGCGACTGCCATGTACTTAATATCTGAAAACCAGTGCTGCCTACCCTATGGCTGACATAACGTGCTGAGGGGATCCAGTACCAGTGGCGTAGCCAGAGTGTCACGTCAGGGGGGACAAGAATTTTGAAACGGGGGGACAAGAATTTTGAAACGGGTGCCTTGATGTGAGTATTTGATGAAAATGTACCTAAATAATTATAATAATTATAAAATAAGTGCAAATTCCAGATCGAGTAACGTAGACTGTAATGGCTGTGTTTATAACAAAAACAAATATGATGACAAAAAATGATGAAAAATTCGAGATGCGTTCGAAGAATAGTAATGATTTTTTATAATAAAAATGAAGATAAAATATATGCACTTAGAAAAGGATTCATCCTTCATCTTCAGTCTGCATGTCAATTCTTTTCTGAATGAAGAGAAGTGTACTGATGAATGAAGAGAACATGCAAATTTTATCATCTTTCATTCAGGCGCTGTGATTACAGCTGAGGGCGCCACAATGCGGTGACAGATGAAAAAAACTCATCATTTATATGACTTCAATGGGACTGAGGAAAATAATACAACTATTAATATAAACTTACAAGTTACTTTTTGTGAAGGAATTTGGACCTTGAATTGAGTCAAAGAACTGAACATTTACTCAGTTTCTCCATTCTAGGAATTGATAAACTCTCGTCTAATCTTGAACTAGTGGATCAGCTGATTGAATACAGTTTGAACTCAAATCCAACTCTCTTTATGCCACACACACATGGATTAATTGCATGACATGAGAATTGGGGAGTCAATTAATCAGTGTGTAGGCTACTAGCGTACTTGTAGGACATAGAGACAGCACCAACAGCTTACCTAGAGCGGTGTTTCAAGCTATTCATTGGGACGCTAGGAAAGATGCACGACAATAAGTTCGACTGGCAAAAATCGAATATGTTTCTGATATCAAAATAATATTAATGCATTCAAAATAACATCAATAAAAGGCCAATTCTTGATATCAGATGTCGAACGTTATTACACCAATCTTATTTTTATACAAATCAAAAGATAATCATAATTCAAATCAATGAACGCTAGAGTCTGCTAGCTTTTGGCTGTGGGTGATGACTCATTAGCCATGTATTAACATTGCCATGTTTCCATGACCGGACAATCGCTTTCACACTTCAAATTTCTTGCCGCTGTACGGAATCTTTTTACACTAAAACATCTATCACTTTTCATAGCATCACAATCAAAACCACTATTCTTGCATTATAGACAGTTTGAGAAACTACAGCAGTTTGGTAAGGAAATAATATGTAATATAACTGAATAAATTGATGAATGAATGAATTAGTGAACAGATTATTGGATGAATAAATGAATGAATAGTTGAATAAATGAATTACTAAATTATATCATGGACATTGAGAGATGCTACAATTGCTTTCATTGCCCACTCTGCAAGAATACCACTTTAAGATTTGAGATGTAAATTCAAGTATTTTAATATAGGCCTATAATTCTTCAATTCATGCAAAGAAATGATTTTCAGCATCATAAATGTGGCACGCATTTTCTCAAGTGGTGAAAATTTCAAGAAATTTGGTTTCATAGAGAATATTTCGACATAAACCCATTTCTAGACTTCACTTCACAGATTTCCACTCTCCCAATTTCACGTTGTGAGAATTTTTCTCGAGTCTACCTATTTTCATGTTGTGCCTTTGAAGGTCGATATTTCATTCAAGATGGCGCCAAGTGCAGGTGGCCTGTTACTTGAAGAAATAAGTTTATCTGAATGCATAAGTAAAATAAGTAAAATCAGTAAGAGTGAGTTGAAAGAAGAATTGGAGAATACTGGGCTTCCTATCATAGGTAGTAAGGGAGAGTTGATAGAAAGATTAATAAATGAAAAATGTAAGCAGACTGAAAAGAAGCTCAGGCCAAAAGGGAGTTCCAACGAAAATGTTGAGATCATAATCTCTAAATTGAATGACATAATCAATGAGAAAGACAAGCTGCTAAGTGAAAAAGAAAAAAGGTTGATCAACCTAGAAGAAGTAAACAATCTTCTAAGAGAGAAAGTGAATGGCCTAACCAGGATGACTACTAATTCCAAGCCAAACGTAGGCCTAGTCCAAAATTCTGCTAGGCCTAGTCTACATCGAAACAAAATGGCGGACGATACTAACATGATGCAGACATCAGTAGGCCAACCAGTAGGGAAAAATAACTCATCGGCTATAATCCAAAGGGTTGACTATCAAACTGTCCTGGCAAACAGTAGACCTCCAAACAGTATGGAATGGCCTCGCTTAGGTAGTAAAATGCCTACTCAATCAGAAATCCCAATGAAGAATCGTTTTGAAGCACTAAGTGAAGGTCGAGAACCACATCAGACACAAGAAGCTTGGACAACCATAGGACCAAAAAAACATAACCGACGATGGGAAACCACCAAGGGAAGCAACCAAATGACAGCTAAAACTCTAAAAAAGTCTAAAAAGCTATGTGGGGTAGTTTTATATGGAGATTCCATGATCCGTAGAGCAGGTGAAGTTTGCAAAACGGAAGGAGCTAGAGTGGTTGTCTATCCAGGCATACAAATAGAACAACTTGGGCGACGAGTTGAAGAAGATGACAGTAATGAAACAGCACCAAAGGTAGTAATCCTACATGTAGGGACAAATAACCTCAAATCGGCAGTAAGTGCTGACCACATAACGGGCGATGTATACGATCTTGTGCAGACCACAAAAAAAAGATACAGCCAAGCAAAGATAGTGGTTTGTGGAATATTATATAGGAATGACCTCAACAAAAACTACATGAAAAAAGTTAATGAAGGCATTAAATGGGTATGTGATTTACATAATACGCTATTCATAGATAGCAACAAACATCTTAGTTCATACGAGGTCCTGAGCCAAGATGGGCTTCACCCAAATGCGATAGGGGCGCAGAAGTTGGGTGAACTCCTACGAGGAGTAGCTTTTTCTGTATGTCAGGGAAACTAACTTGTGCCAGGGGGGTAAGTGAAATGGCAATACAGCTAGAGCATCAAAGTGTGCAAAATTCTGAATTGCATCAAAGTGATGAAACTATTACAAATAACAATGAAAGACTGATCAATAATAGTAACAATAGGCCTAATAATAATAATGATTGTAGTAAATATATCACAAATAGATCAGACAAAAATGCAAAAAATGACAAAAATTCAGGCCTAGAAAGTATCACTAAATTTATTATAGTTAACCAAAATGTGCATGGACTAACAACTAAAATTCAAAGATTAGAAAAACTTATACAAGAGGTAGAATACAGCACTAAATCAGTTGTCGATGTTCTATGTATTACCGAGCACTGGCTGAAAGAAACCGAAATACAGCATGCATACCTTGAACACTTTATATGCCTAGCAAAATTCTGCAGAACACAGTTGAACCATGGAGGAACAGCAATATATGTAAACAGAAAATGGTGCGATGTAACAAAAGATCTAAAACGATTACATAAATATAATGTAGAAAAACATTTCGAAATAAGCGGCATAGAAATAGAAATCAAAAATCACCAAAACACTCGATCGAAATTCATAATTATCTTATCTATATACAGAACTCCAGATAGTGACATAAATTTATTCGTCAGCAAACTAGAGACAGTACTAAACTCGATAAATAACCTAAGCAATAAAAATAAAAAAGATATTTATGTCGTTGGAGATTATAATATAGACTTCTCTTCACAATGTCCAAACAAAGATAAACTGTTATTACTTCTAGATACACACAACTTAAAATGTACTATAAATCTACCGACTAGAATTGACACATTCTACAATAAAGCGTCTACAATAGACAACATTATAACCAACACAGACAATGAATACACTACTAAAATCCTAAATGGAGATATCTCGGATCATTTCGGTCAAAGCATAACAATTACATATGACAAAATAAAGATTCCAACAAGAACAATACTAAAACGTAACTTCAATGAACAGAATGTAAGAAACTTCAATGAAAACCTGATTCACGTACATTGGAACACAATAATAATAAAATCAAACTGTATGAACAAAAACTATACAAATTTCTTAAATCAATTCACTTCTCAATTCAAGACTTCTTTTCCAATAAAAAAAATAAAAATAAAGCATAACTCAAAAAAACAAAACTGGATATCATCAGGTATAAAAACTTCAAGTAAAAATCTAAAATGCTTATATTGGCTTAAAAATCACTTCAAAAACTCAAATTTCATTAAAAACTACTACAACATTTATAAAAGAATATATAGAAGGATTCTCTATTCTGCAAAAAACAAAGAAACAGTAAATGAAATAGAAAGCAGTGAGGATAGAAATCGAACAATATGGAAAATAATAAACAATAACCTAAATACAAATAAGTTGAAAAACACTGGAAATATAACATTGGAAACAGAAATCGGTCCAACACAGGATGCAAAAAATATATCAGAAATATTTAACGATTTTTTTATAGATATAGCAAAATCCAGTACTCAAAATTTGAACTACACAGAAAATAAATTCTTTGAATTTCTGGAAAAATCCAATAAAAGTCCTAGAAACTCCATTTATTTATTACCAACGACTGAAAATGAAGTACAAGAAATAGTAAAAAACATGAAAAACAAACATTCCAGCGGGTGTGACGAAATACCGATGTCACTCATTAAAAAATCGATACCAATAATAGTAAAACCACTGACATTAATAATTAATCAAGCGCTGCAAACTGGGATCTTTCCAGACTTGATGAAGAAATCTAAGATCATTCCATTACATAAAAAGGGTAACACGAAATTAGCAGACAACTATAGACCTATATCACTTTTATCATCCTTCTCAAAAATTCTTGAGAAAATAATCTCAATTAGAATAACTAGCTTCCTTGAAAAACATGAAATCTTCGCTATAAATCAAAATGGTTTCAGGAAAAGCAAATCCACAAGCACCTCAATTAAAAGATTTTTAGACAAAATAATAGAAGCAATAGAGCAAAAAGAAAATGTGTTAGGGATATTTTGTGATCTATCAAAAGCATTCGACTGCGTGGATCACAATATTCTTCTATCAAAACTAAATTTCTATGGCATAAGGGGGACCGCACTAAATTTAATTAGATCATACTTAGAAAATAGAAAACAATGTGTCGAAATCACCATGTATGATACAAATGGAAAACAGAACAAAGTAATATCTGAATTTAAACAAATTTCATGTGGAGTACCCCAAGGGTCGGTCTTAGGACCTTTATTATTCATAATATTTATTAATGATCTTCCCTTTTCAGTCGAGGATACAGAATTATTTGCGGATGACACATCTATAATAGCTCATTCAAAAAATCAACAAACAGCCATAAGTGAAGCTGAAAATAAAATAAACATAGCAACACAATGGTTTTCAAACAATAAACTCAAACTAAATTCCTCAAAAACTAACTTCATCCAATTTCACACTGTGCAAAAAGCTAGAACTCTCCAAAAAATAGATATAATTCAAAACCACCAAGACAATACGCAGCTGAAAAGATTAGAATATACAAAATTTTTAGGTCTAAATATAGATGAAAATTTGAACTGGCATAAACACATAGATCAAATATCCAAAAAGATTAGCTCGGCATGCTTCGCGCTCAGAAGAATGAGAGCTATCAGCAATGTAAAAATAGCAAAATTAGTATACAATGCTCAACTGGAAAGTCATATAAGATATGGTATTCAATTTTGGGGATGCTCAAATCAAGCTCATAAAATATTTACAATCCAAAAACGAGCTATAAGAATTATGTACCAAGTCCACCCCGAAACACATTGTAAACCTCTATTCAAAAAAGCTGGGATCTTGACACTTGCATGTATATATATACTAGAATCAGTACTGTACATAAAAAGGAATGAAAGCTCCTTCAAAAAAAACCAAGATATTCACGAACATTCAACTAGAAACGCATTAGAATTCCATACAAAACAATATACTATCAAGTTATGTCAAGAAAATTCAAACTACATAAATATTAAACTCTTTAATAAAATTCCTAAATCCATTAAAAACATAATAGAAATAACATCATTTCAAAAACACTTAAAAGATTTCTTGACTAAAAAAGCATATTATACAGTAGAAGAATATCTTGACGATTATTCAAAATGATTGAATGATAGGCTACAGGAAGTGAACTGAATTGTATCCTACAAAATTGTAAAAAATGGCTAATCCTACAAATCATTATTATAGCTATTATAAATATTAAATAGCGTGATGTTGGCATTAGTTTGTATTATTATCATTATTAACTATAATTATATACATTTTATTAGCATGTATTTATCAATATTAATATTTCACCAAAACAGTATTAAAATATTCCAATATGTTTATCTAGTATATGCACATCACAAGGTGCATAATATACATGTCAGTATATTATACCAACTTGTTATGATTATTATTATTATAATTTATCTTGTATTATATTATTAACTTATTTTTTAATAAGTTATATATGATAATAAACCTTTCCATACACCCTTAATGGTATATATCCTAAAGGGTTTGTGTTCATACCTTGTCATTTGTGCTCACACTGTGTCATATGTAATGTACAATTAATGGAAATAAAACTTGACTTCAAGCGTAGATTTGAAACGTGAAAATATGCTATTCCATGTGAGAGTCAAGTCTAAGCCCCCTGATTTCCAATCAGTGCCAATTGATGGCGTAGATACTAGATAGTGAAAACCCTCTCTCCCTCTTCTTTACGCCCATCTCTTGCTTTCTGGCTATTTGTTGAAAACATATGATGTAGTGGAATTTAACAAACTGGTCAATATAACCTATTACAAATAATTTAAATTGATAGTTTCATTCATGTAATCATGTTGATACCATCACTGTAGTTGTAGTAGAGTTAATTCTACTTCCTGTATTAGAGATGTTTCACTATATATTTACACTAATTTTAAATAATTATGATTGCACGGTTGGATTTATTAATTATATCTGAGATGATTTTTTTATGGTAAATATTGTTTATGAAATATGCAATTCTCTAAATATGTAAAATATGCAATTTAACTGACCATAGACTAAAGAATACTCTATGAACTGACTTTCACATTACATCAACCCATGAAAACTTTTTTGAAAGCAAGTTACTTCATTTTTAACTGTTTTGAATTGACTGCACCAATACTTGGATCATATAAGATCTGATTTGTTAATTTTTAATTTGATAATTGTTAGTTAGAGTTTTTTGTTTATATAACTAACTAATTGTTAGCCAAGTGAATTTCAATTTCCAACATTTTTTCCCAAATATAGATATTATTATACGGATATTGAAGAATTGCACATGTTGTAGACTGCCATCTCTCCTAGAAGGAAGTGAAACTTTTTGTGGTCAGATGTGATAGGTACCAGATATTGGAGTAGTAATACGCACAAATGTTGCTAACCTCACGGTTTAGTCATACTGATTGAAGCAAAATTGAAAGCCTATTCGTCTGAAGTTTGAGAGGTAGGCAACACGCCAGACAGAATGATGACAAACCGGTGGGGCTGGTGGAAAGCCTCATCATTCAAAAAAGTTACAATCATTCGACGAATTAATTGATAACTAAATTTTAAAGACTCAAAATACATAATATTAAATGTGTGCTCCTCCGATCAAATGACTAATCAAATTATCAATATCAGATTTTATTTTATGGACATTTTTGTAAGTAACAATCAGACCCATAAATTTTAATACATAATAGTCATTTATTTAGTACATTAAGGCCTATATACAGCTACAATCAAGTAACAATTTCCTCTAATGCTACTATGTCACTATGCCATATATATATATATATATATATATATATATATATATATATATATATATATATATATATATATATATATATATATATATATATATATATGTATATATATATATATATATATATATATATATATATATATATATATATATATATATATATATGCGTTGATGGCCCATTGTGAAACACAACTGAACACCAACCGTCACTCAAACATCAAATTGGAATGCGATTAAAATCTATCTTTAGAATAATTGAAATTGTTAAATATGCACCAAGTGTTTTACTCGTCGATGATACTGTAACAATGTTGTGGTGAAAATGTTCACGTCATTGCCACGTCAAGCACACGAAATTTTCTTCCTTTTGAGCAAAATTTGATACATTTTGTATTTGTGTGCATTCAGGTAGGTCTACACAATAGATATTTCATTGTAGGATATGCTTATATATGACACAGTTGAGAATACAATTTGAAAATGACATCGTACATCCAAACAGAAGAATACAATACAGGAATACTTGAGGAAATACAATTCTAAGTATAGCACAATCAATATGTTAGAATTATCAAAATAAAAAAATGTACAGTTGAACCTCAATCAGTTATTTTTCAAGGAACTGCATGACTGGGAAAATAAAATCATCCATGCTGACAAACGATCCACTCGGGTGAATTTAACATTGGTATGGGAGTAGAGCAGGGAAAACATAAATGATAGAAGCGGGAAAATAATAGACTGGGAACAATGCATGTAAGTTTCACATGTAGCCCACTATAATATTGGAATGAATGTTGAAAATATAACTTTGTAACTAAGTACAGCTATTCACCCAACATCTAACCATATACAAGTTATTATAGACAACAAGTATACACCTAAGTAACTAGTACTAGTGGGACTAGTAGTGGGTAGTACTAGTAGTAAGTAGTACTAGTAGTAGTAAGTAGTAACTATAGTGAGTAGTAAATTAGTAGTAGTAAGTTAGTTAGTTAGTCGAGTTCAACTTGATGTAATTTAACAAAAGCGTCAAGTACAATTTTCAAGTGAATCGAAGTAAAAATATGTAGAGATTTTTCGAATTTTAAAAATTCGAACTTTTTACTCATTTGAAATCATTGTTTTGATGGTTTTGATGGATCAAACATTAAAGTCTCAAAACAACAAAATAGCTTGGAGAAAATATTACGGTAATTGTGAGTGGTGCATCTGTATGCATCCTTTCCTACGGAAGGAAAGTAGGCTGTACCATCACACTCCAAGTTAAGTGTACATCCAACTATTTTATTTTTTATCGTTTTGAAGGCATGTGGTATTAGAGGTTTGATGGTTAGTGGTGGGCTTTTCATTATGATTAGAGTTGCCATTCAATTTTGATATTTTTGGTCGATACCGGTATTGGCTGTTATAGGGCCAATATTTAACAATATTTAACGTTATTTAACGATATCAAAATTTACCCTTTCGATTCAGATTATTCCAACATAGAATAAATAAACAGCGGAATGTCATCTCCCTAACAAATCATCATAAAGACGATAGTCTCCACGCCTGTGTGTATGTGTGAAAGGCAAATCCTCACTGCATGTCATAAAATAATTACAGAAGGCTGAAAAGATATAATTCAGACTTAAAAAGGTCAATAATTTCTACCGATATTTGTTATCATTTCGATTCGATATCGAATGAAATTCCTGATTCCTACATATTTTCCTTCTTCGAGATGGCATATTCAGTATCGTATGCAAATTCTTCATTGAATGGCACCTTAATTATGATGGGTATAGGAGGAGGGATTTTAAGTAACAGTCATTGTTCACTGCCCGGCTGTAGGATATTATAAAATGGGAGAAATTATTATAGTCACAATAATACTTGAGAAACATTATAAGAGAAAACACGATATTTCGACTTATTGCCTTCGTCACGTTATGTCACATTCAAGGCAGTAGGCCAAAATGTATATATATATATATATATATATATATATATATATATATATATATATATATATATATATATATATATATATATATATATATATATATGTATATGTATATGTATATATATATATATATATATATATATATATATATATATATATATATATATATATATATATGTGACTTTGTAATTCTTGTCTATTACAATAGACGTAGTGTTGAATCAACAGCTAGATACGCTGTTGTATCTTCCCTTTCCCTACAATCTTAGTATAACCCCACTATTTCTCAATCGTGTTCTCAGAAGGAAGAGTAGTGAAATAAGATATCTACCAGTCTCTGCCTGGATTATAGAGTAAATTAATTTCTATGTTCTTTCGACAGTGACCTGTCACAGCTGTGTTTACGAAGAGAAAATACGTAAAGAATATAGTACAAAACTAATTTTCCTCATTTTTATGCTATCATTTTTTATTCTTCATCACTGAAACTCCTCGTCGTATTATTTGAACAGTACTATGAAATATTGTTGGAATTAGAAAAATCAAGATGAGCCATTGTGTAGGTGAGATGGTTGAGCTAGAGCTTTTGTTGCATCCATTTTCTCGACAGCAGAATATACAGAAATACTCGTCCTTGCTCCTGTCGCATCCTTCCAGTCCTAGACCGCGATTCACCATGTCGTCTTCGAAGCCACATGGACCCAAACCGCACTCTCGTTTCAGCACGAAGCCGTTGGCGGCTGCCAACAGAGAAAAGTAACGTTACTTACATACCATTATGTGAAAAATATTGGTTCTTATTGTAACTCTTTACGATGTGGCTATAGACATGAATTTTTGTGTCACAGAACTCTGGGTTTGTATGGTTCCAAAATGAAAAAAAACTGTACACGAATATTCGTGAGAACTGAGAAGTTATAAGGTTAGTTTGGTTAGGTTTATTTATTCATTTATTTATTAGTCCAGATGATAGTACAAATATAGTTATTTCAAATATCGTTATATATATATATATATATATATATATATATATATATATATATATATATATATATATATATATATATATGTGTGTGTATATATGTTAATATATCTGTATATATATATATATATATATATATATATATATATATATATATATATAAATATATATAAATATCGTTACAACGTATGCGAGTAGGCCTGCATTGGGAAATTGATAAATGTATATAGATTCTGATCTTTGTATTTTATTGATAACTTTAATTAATTTGATCATCCTGATGACTGAATACACTATATTGAATTGAATGTATGTAAAGTAGGGAGTGGGGATTAATCCGTCGATTAATCGAATGGTCATCAGGTATAATTATTAAACGAACAACATCAGCCAGTAATCGATTAAATCGTGTCATTAATGATTGTTATCGGTTTGATTGTTGATCAATGTTGATGGAAAATTGAAATGCAGTTCAGAAGTTTGAGCTGTTCTTCCAAAACAAATTATCAAGGGCTGGGCCCTTATTCCTGAAAGATGTCACTTGCTGACATGAGTCACTTTTCGGTTTATCTCAATAAAATGGCCGATTGCTATTCCCGATTTACTAATGTGAGTCACTTTCTCCAGATTTTAGTGTAGTGATAGAAGTGAGATGAGAAGAAAAGTGACTCATCTCACCAAGTGGCATGAGTCATAAAAGTGACATCTTTCAGGAATAGGAGTCCTGGTGCTTAGGCACCTAGCACATTATTCATTTTTACCTAATTGTTCGGAATTATTGTATTTTGAATGATTTATATAATTATATTTTTGTCGTTATTTTCGCAATCTTCGATCAACAACCTGATATCGATTCTTCTGTTATAAAATGATAGATTATCGATTATCGAACCCTAATTAAAAAAGCGAAATTTTTCGCGCCACATACGATCCTTGCTGATGTGCGTGACGCAGCGATCTTTGCTCGGCGGACAAACTTGCAGACTCTCCTTGCCGCATTCCTCGTTCAGACTCCGATGGCACTGGTAGCAAGTCAGGTTGTTGCCGGCACTGCACACTGGAAACAACAAATGCACTTTCGTTAGCAAGAGGCACTCACATCTCAAAACATGGCGTATAATCGTTGAAGCATGGAGTTGTATCCGTGAAGGTCTATCTTAGCGACGAGCCGCGTACTAGATCTCGTACTTCCGGTTACTTCAAAACGGCGGCCATGTTCGTGTTTCAACTGGCAGTTGGAGCCACTTCCACGCTGGTAATCCAGCAAGGCCTCTCATATTATGAGATAATACAGAAGGCCTTGAATTGACGACTCGCAGTCTCCACCCCCATGACATCAGAAATCATAACGAGCAATCAACAAGGCTGTTAGAACTGTAGTCAAATTCAAATATGCAATCGGGATATCTTGAAATGACTAAAAATCATATGATCCAACTGGCAGACTGGTAAAGCCACGCCTATTTCGAGTCGTCAATTCAGGTGTTGAATATGAAATAAGTGTTGGTAGTCCTACACCTGACAACGATCAGCTCAAACAACGAACATGGCCGCCGTTATTAACTATCTAACGTCATCAAGTGGTACGAATTTTAAATACGGAGTTATGCCTCCAGTGCGATAGCACTGTATACAACTCCATGGTTAAAGTATATATAGTCTACTGACGTTATTATCTCACTAGGAAAACGCGGGATGCGCGTTGTTAGACGAGCTTAGGGGTATAGAAATCTAGAATGAAAAATAATTTGTCAACCCAATCTACATCTACAGACCTTGGATCACTCCAAACGTTCAAAAACCTCACGAGAATCAGTTATGTCACGGCCTTCCTCTCCATTCATTTCAATCGTTTTGAATTAATTGGTGACACTTGTTGCTATAGATTTAATTGGTTCCCGTAATAGCCTAAATTGATGGGAAAATGCTTTATAAATGCGTTTTCTTCGTTATTTCTCATCCGATTGATGCGAAAAATCTCTCAAAATGTGCTTAATAGTTTCCTTTATATTCGGCGAAAATTTGAGAGGTCTTGAAAAATTTTGAGTTTTCAAGTATTTTCCTCCGGGTTATTCTAATGGGGATTTTTGAAATTTCTAAAATTCATAAAAAAAAAAGTTACCACCCGATGATGCCACAAAACTATACAGATCTAAGTTAGATGAGGAATCATGACGAAAAAAAGTTTGAAGTTGATAGCTGTAGCCGTTTGACCTGTGGAGAACCGACAAAAAAACATAAAAACAAAAAAAAAAAAAAAAAAAAAAAAACATAAAAACGAACACCAATTTTTTTCAGTATGTCAAATTGAATCCTCGCTAAAGCTCGTCTAATAAGGATGAACAAATCAACAATCCTTGTCAGTCGGTTCATTTCGATGTGCTGGATAATAATATCAAAACAAACTGCGATAGAGAGACTAGCAGAGCTTAAGTTTGAGATACTCAAATTTTTAATTTCTTTTTCATTCAACATTTAGCCTTGGAATGTCAAGCTTTTTATCGTTCTACAGTAGGGTTGCCGTTCGATTTCAATATTTCAGGAATTCGATTCGATATTGAATTAAAATATTCCATTTTCAAGATTATTCATTATCAATCAACATTTATTCAGTGATACTACTATTTCAAAATACTTTATATGTATCACTATAAATTTATCCAATTTGTCTTTTTCTAATTAGAAATCTTAAAATACACTCTGAAGATAGATAGTACACTCTACACTACTCTCTCTCTCTCTCTCTCTCTCTCTCTCTCTCTCTCTCTCTCTCTCTCTCTCTCTCTCTCTCTCTCTCTCTCTCTCTCTCTCTCTCTCTCTCTCTCTCTCTACAGATAGTACAAACTTGAAAAAAAAAATTGTCACGTATAAATTGCTCAACTTATCAGTGTCTCAAGTTCTGAATGTCACGTGACTTAGAAGGGGCTCAACTCTATGACGCTGGAGCAGGCTTTGAGGTCGGATGTAAATGTCAGCAGAGTAATGACCCAATTCGTTTTCGCGGAGATTTTACATTAATATTGTGCGTTGCTGTAGACCCGCCTGCTAATAGTATAAGCCTACAGCTAATAACTCGGGCTGCATCGTTTATTTTGCATACCATTTTAAATCGATGGACGTAGAGTTACTGCCGGCGTGCACTCGAGCAGTATTGTTCTAAAATCCAAACAACCATGTTATATAAAACAGTGGTAGCTTTTCATTTCTGGTGTATAGATATAATATATATATATATATATATATATATATATATATATATATATATATATATATATATATATATATAACTCAATATGCTGACGACACAAGCATACATGGTGCTGATCTGAGTGATATCGAGATTATTAGAGTGGAAATACTTCTGTATACTCAGTCTAAATGAGTCGTTTTACTATAATAAGCTGACTAAACAACAGTAAAACTACGGTCATTGACTTTTCAGGGGAAAAAACAATGCGAACCCGAGATATACAACGAAGATGTTTGTCTTGATGGAAGCGATCTTACTAGATTTCCAGGATTCAGTATTCTAAAACACGCGAAATGGACTTGCCATATAAATATAAGTTGTACGAAACTCAAACAGACCTCATTTAAACTTCGATCGATGAAGAGAGTACCAGGATTAATTAAATTAACTAAGAATGATGTACCTGGCAAACTTTGAATCTGTCAAATACGTTACGGTATTGTATTTCGGGGTGGTGCTTCAAAGAAAGATGTCAACTAAATTTTCAAACTTCAGAGATTGTCTGATCTAAGTACATTTGAGAGCTGTCGTTAAAACTTAAAACTGTCACAGCCATTTATACTCGAGAATTAGTTTGCTTTGTTCGTTCACATATATAAGTATTTGCGAAAAGATATTACTCATTCTATAACACTGGAGGTAAAAACCTTCCGTAGTTGATTATCATTGAACTGTTCTATTTGAAACTGAACTGAACTTTAATGGTGTCAAATGTTTTAACTTATACCGAAAGAGCTGTGCACGGTGAAAAATGTAAGTTGTTTCAAAAGTCATGTCAAACATTATCTTGTAAGGAATCATATTAAATCAATTACTATTCTCTTGTAAAATTTGCTATCGGTTTATTTCTGTAAATGATGAAACATAATATACCACATGTATACTGTGAATATCTTATTACTATCACTATTATCATAAAACGACAACTCTATTTTCAATGATTTAAATTTAATAATAATTTAATATTTTGAAATGACAAGATCACCCTTGTGGTGCCTTGTCCGAACAATGATACATTTTTATCCTTGACCTTAATTGGGGCACAATGCTTTGTGTTAAAGTTTTTGATGTTGAAAAATTGACTCTTCATAACGTGTAAATATCAGAACTAACAAAATATTATATTCCAGATAAAACTTGACCAAATCGCCTTTATCTGAGAGTTGGTGAAAACGAATACCACGGGTAACAATGGTGATAGCAACTTCAAACTGCCAGTTAGAGCTACTCCCACGTTGGGGCTAATTCAGGCACTAATTCGTGAGTTCAGGGAATTGATTTTTTCTGAAAATATTTCATTTGTGGGAAATTTGGTTTTATAGGATAAGGATGGTGCTTGCGGTCACAAAAAGAACCTGGGAACTTTAGTTATATTTTTTATTGATTTTCAAGTCATTGCATTATTTCCATATATAGAAATGTCCAAGATGAGACTTCAGTTTCAATGACAAAGCACATTCAAGGATACCTTACGGACAAAAAAAATACCTATCGATCCGTGGACAATGGCATCGGCAATCGTCTCATCAAGTGGTTTCAACCTTAACGCATATTACATCGAATCAATTTCCAAAATCAATACGAATGTTTATTTTATCTTTTAATTTTGATACATTTTGATATATTTTACTTGATGGTTCACATAGGCCTACTTCTAATTCACTCAAAAATCCATCAGAATGATAAAATCAAAAAGCATCTGGATTGCAATTTTGAATAATGATTTCATATGTCATTATCATGAAAACGAAGAAAAAAAATTGTAAAGTTGCTATAATTATCCTCCCATCGGGTAATATAGAAAATATATTTACAACCCGACAAAAAGATTATTGATGGTCAGGTTGGGTACAGCCTAAGAGGTTGAGTATAGACTAGATTACTCTTAAATGAACTATACTTGATTTTTTACAATTCTTTTCTAGTTCTACTGTTTATGTGTTCTTATAGGTCTATAGAATATAACTTACAACCTACCTTCTATTTACACCTCTCCTGCATTTGATGTTTTAATATCAAATCATAATTCTACAATAATGCTGTCTGCGGATCTAATCTTTACAGAACACGGATGCTTTGATAAATAAATGGACAATTATATTACGATTCCTTTCATCACGACATTTTCCATCCATACCCATCATTAATTCGAATTAAAATTCCTCTAGTGTTTCTCAGTGAGAAACAGTGAAGAGTTTAATTTCCGTTCACGACGTTCAACTTGGAGGAAACTCTATCTATCAGAGATTTCATTCCGACATCAAGACTTCTCTTCGATATAAGTGCAAAGCGAGGTTCGAAACGCTATTCAAAGAATTCCAATCTCAACATTTCTAGACTTTTTTCACATGTTTTCTGCTTGACAAATCTCGTAGATTGAGCTTTCCCTTTCTATCGCATCTTCCTCACATCTTTCTTGGATCAAATGGTTTACTTAATCTGAGAAGAAGAGGTTTTTCGGGTGGTTCGGCGGGAAGGGAGGTGGAAGGCAAACTCGTATATACTATATTTGGACAAGATGTATTGATTGATTGATATATTTACTAAAATGAACATATGTTCACAAGATTTTTTCAGTTGTTTCATAGGATCGACGTCATTTTTATGCGAACTGGAAACGGAAAAAAATGGTTCTCGATAGGTTTTCTCAACGTTAATATGTTTTTTCATTGTTGAGTTGAGAATGTATCCACTTCAAATCAGGGTGAAGGATGAGATCAACTTTCCACCAAACTGAGTGCACTCATTCAATATATTAATTTCTACATTTGGCTCTCCTGCTGGATTAATTTATTAATAATCGATCAATTGTTATACTGTTTGCCTATATATTCTATGATATTGAGAAAGTTGAAGGAATTACTTTTTATCATCCAAATATTCCTATATTCAGTATACCTATTGTTATTTTCTATTCAATATATTCATTTGATTCATATGAAAAATAAATTTGGAAAGAAAAAATGTTCAATGTTCATTTGTGTTCATATCCAGTGTTTCATTTGAATGAGTTGAATAATATTTTAAAATAATCACGAATTTGTTGAATCAACGTTTAGCAATTTTCAAACATCCATGGTGATAAAGTTAATTAATTGGGTCAATAAGGGCGTAAGTACATACATAGTGTACATTTACATTGAATACATTTACATATCTGAATAAAAAGCATTCAAACAGTACATTTGACAAGAAAATGATTGAAGAAAATTTTTAATTAGTTTCATAATTGATAGATAAAATGTGTGTAATAGGTATTTACCACGTTGATGATAACTGAAAGATACTTTTTAATAAAGATACATTTATTGGATACTTTTGTCGCGGTTATATTCAATGATAGTTCCACTGAGAAGATGCTTTTAATTATTGATTGATTTGATCAAACTGTTTTTTTCCAAATACGTTTTACATAATTTGTAAGTGTATCAAAGTGAAGAAAATCAGGAAGTAAAGCACGATCATGAACATTTTCATATTAAGATAAATTATTAAGCCCAGTACATATAAAAAGTTATAAATTGAAGGTTTGATCTCTTCTGCTGTAATTATGAGTTGAAATTGAATAAATAACATTTTATCTTGTTTCACTGTTATTCAAATAGAAGCTATTGGTAACACGTATATTCCAGAAAATTCCACGATTCTACATTCTACCTGGAAATCAGAATTCACCTCTTATCGATCCCGACCCACGTTTCAGAATCCTACTGGCTCTTCTGGAATGTGATGTATTGCATCCCTCCCCTTGAGAGCTATAGAAAGTTGCTCCTTTATACAGCTTTGTCATGCGGGTCGCATACACTACCCCTTATGCCACCAAGGTAATTACCATATATTATATTACGGTTGCATCAAAACGGGAACTCGACCAATCGTAGCTACCAAACCATACCTTCAAAAATTGAACTATATTAGGAGAAATGAGAGACTAATATACTGATTATAATTGTGAATCTCTTAATTCCTCATTTAAATAACATATAAATATGAATGATGTGTGAATGATGTGTGTTGTTTTTTTCTTTTTTTTTTATTAAAAAAACCCGATTCAGATTGATTTGAAAGAGAGTGAAATACGATAATTTACAAATCTTCGACAGGAATACAAACATATTGAATACAATTTAAACGGCAAATATATTAATTAAAACATGAAACATAGAATATCGTGAATGTATACGATATTATTTTCTCATTCCCACAGTATTTTCTTATAAATTCGTGTTATTTATTGAAAAGTGAAATGATCTCTTTCTTTTGATTCATTCCGATTATTCTTTTAATATTGATCAGTAAACGATAATTATATAATCTTTACCTAAATTCATTAACTACGTAACCATTGGGCAGGCAAGCTTAGATTGTTGTGCATTGGGATGCTATATAATAATAGAATGAACGCTCAAAATTACTTTCTGATAATAATGAATCTGAACAATTATTTTTGTACAATTAATTGTGTACCGATTTCCTCGAAAGAGAGTTAAAGGAATAAACACTACTACTACAACAACTTTGACCTAATGGGAAATATACATTTTAAAAATAAATAATTATAAAATAGTAATGCAGGTCAATTGCAATTGAAAACATGGAATTAACATGGTCGTTCATTACGGTGATCGATCTCCGGTCCCTTGAACGACGTTCCACTGATTTATAATCTAAACATTCAACTAATAATGGAATACTTAATTTCTTGATTGCAATTAAATTGTAATATTCCATGTTTATCACAGATTTTAGAGCTAAGTAATTTTAATTGCATGAGATATGTATTCTGACATTATATATGGCATCATCATCTCGTACTTTGCAAACTCGAGACCCAAAGAGAGAGAGAGAGAGAGAGAGAGAGAGAGAGAGAGAGAGAGAACCAGATATAGAGTGTACATACGTGGAAACTCGATTAAGGCGGATCTGAAAGGGCAGATTGATATCTTGCACAAGAGAAGAGAGGGCGCCGAATTTGGCAAGAGGTTCAAATTTCGACAGACGATGTTCAACAAGTATCCCTCAAGTTTAAAAAGTTTATTCGACACTTTATTTCAGAACCACAATGAACGTAGAATATCTCGTGAACATACGTTTATGTTTATGAAAATAATAAATGAGTCATTGTCATTTTGTCATCGATACATCAAACTTGAAACAAAACATAACAACAACAACAACAACGTCCGCATGTGGTGACATAGACCAAAATGGGGAAAAACGTTTTCCAATCAAGGTTCAAGACGACAAGACAGAAATATTCGAACGATCGTCTGAATGATTATCAAGGCTTAACGGCGCGCCAACGACGTGGCTATATTGGGCCGGTAAAAACTATGTTGATGTGTGGTATAATGTTATACTATCTGAGGTCACATTAGACACTTTGTTACATATTTTGAAAAGCAGGTAACGGTTACCTACACTTTTCAAGTAAAAAACCGTGACTTGAGCCACGAGCCACGTGTATTGTCAGAAAACCACAGCTCATTAGAAGAAGAATTAATTAATCAAATACAAATAGAAAAACACGGAAACTATTCTAATGTTGAAGATTGATAGGTGTTGAGTGAAGGTTAGAGAACCGTTTTCAGCAAAAACTGAAATATCAAATTGAGAATATAGTCCAAAAAAAATGCACAATCCAGATAAAAAGTCGGTACAATCTTTGATTATGGCTATCGTTTCAATGGATAGGCAACTTCGTTCCAGCTTCAGAACTGTGCAACTAATCATGAATTGAAAATAAAAACAAGCTTATCCCGCGTAATGCTGTACATTGCGCTACCTAATTTAAGTATAATTGAACTTATAAACTTTGCAATCTTACCATGCATAAAAACAGAAAAACAAATATACGTATTCACGTAAGGTTTCCCCGAAGCATTACTTCTGTCTATATTGAAGTCTTCTTTATAAAGCATATCTCGGACCAATAGGGAAAAAACAGTTGACTATACTCGATCAAGAAAGATTCTAGATCACAATAATCCGAGTTGCAATATAATTCGAACATTATTCATCGTGCAAAACAGAAAGATCCAACAGTTCATTCTAATATTTCTCAGGTCTGGAGAGAGTATACATTCGTTGAAATGCGTATCAATCAAGGTACAACCTAAGAAGATGATCTGAGAAGTTGGTGGAGGTGCCGGGTTTGATATCGAGAGTCTAAAGAAACAAATTATGCCAAATTGATTTCAATATAATTTTCTAAGTTCTTTGATTCAAAGGTACAACCTAAGAACATGATCTGAAAAGTTGGTGGAGGTGCCGGGTTTGTAGTCGAGAGTCTAAAGAAACAAATTATGCCAAATTGATTTTAATATAATTCTCTATGTTCTTTGATTCAAATGTACAACCTAAGAACATGATCTGAAAAGTTGGTGGAGGTGCCGGGTTTGATGTCGAGAGTCCAAAGAAACAAATTATGCCAAATTGATTTTAATATAATTTTCTATGTTCTTTGATTTATAGGTACAACCTCAGAAGATGATCTGGGGTCGAGGGTAAAAAATGTCGAGGGTAAAAAAAAACAAATTATGCCAGATTGGTTTTATTGTAATTTTCTATGTTCGTTGATTTATTCACGCTCTATCTAATATGAAGTTTTGCTTTCTCAAAATAATATTTCTTCTTCCCATTGCAATATTGCAAAATTTTTTCAAAAACTCTTGACTAAAAACTGCAACAAGTTTGTCATAACGCGTCGACGTAATGCCGGATCTTGCGTAGTATTCAAGTTTATCGCACGAATTAAAATACCCAAAAGAAATTATGGATTCATATATAATATATATATAACTTGAATATGAATACATATTTGTAGTAATTAAATGATTTAAAAAGTATTTTATAATTGGAGCTACCGGTAGTGTTTTCAAATAGGTGTATTGCTTATGAATCACATTTTCAGTTATAGTTGGTAATTCGTGCCCGTTGGTCACTTTGACAATTGCAATCAAAACATACATCACCACACACAATGGTTAACAATGTTGATCATATTCATATGTAACGGGAGTTAATATATTTATTTGTTTATGGATAGAATAATTCCCATCATTATGTATACATAGTATACCTATTCATGTCACTATGTTTCCGTCATACTATAAACAATTGCAATAATGCCTACTTGGAGCTTTCTAATGGATACTCTATATTTTAGATTAGGCTCCGCAAGTGTTTCTGTACCAGTGATACGATACACGCCATTCGTGACAAATTCTGCTGAATAATTTTTTTTTAGTGGTTATATACACCCGTGTAAGCACCTCACATATGTATCTTATTTTATGTCATAGCTGTTATAGTTTCAGGTTTGGTTGAATAATTTTGTGTTATGTATGGGTTATATTGGGTTAGGAAAGTTTGGTTAGATTAGTCAAGTGATTAGTTCACTTAGGCTCGGTATTACCAAGTCCAGTTAGTATTTATCTGGGAGTTGATGAAAACAAATAGCATGGGTAACCATGGTAATAACAAGTTTGAACTGTCAGATGAAGGCTAACTGTACTTGATAATTCCGGGCCTTAGATTCGGGTGGTTAGGTTAGTTAAATTAGTCTCATCCAAATGGCTTACAATCTTTTAGCAACATCTGTACAACAATGCCTTTCGTTTATTGACAAAAGCCTTCCTGTTCCCAAACTTTTTTTATGTGTTCAATTGGGTTTGCTCGTAATTCTATTCGCGACATTTTCACTCTCGCTATCGAGTAAGTTAATACCCTCCCCCCTTTCCATCATCTCCCCCCCACCCCGCCCCTCCTCATCCACCCACACAATTTAACAAATTGCTTACTGGATAAAACCGAACGGTTCATCTGATACTTCCTCGAGACTTTTTCTACGCCAATGTTTTAGAGACTATTTTATCTCTCTGCGAACAAACAAAAAAGACGAGCGGGCAAATGAAATGATTTTCTGTGTTTAAGGCTAATAGCCACACAATGTTTTAGAATGAGGGAAACTACTCCTTAACAATGGATATATTTTGATAAGAAAGGTTTTACCAACTGATGATTAGTGCGTTAAGCAATAATTATCGAACCAACTTGTTACAAACTTTTTTTCTAATATTTTCTAACCACATACAATCATTAACTAATTGATACTTGATTACCAGTTGGTAAACCGACTCTCATACTAAGAAATATAATTGGTATAAGACTAAAAATTCAGCATTGCCCCGGTATCAAAGTGTACAGAAAAATGTATTAGTCAACTTGCTATCTGATATAATTCCACAAAAATAATTTTAAAAACGGAAACTGAAGTCATCTCCATTGAGATCCGGTTCCGGTAGCAATCCAAATCAGTTTTATGATTCCGTTTCTTAAAGGTTCCCAGCGCTTCCGGTTCTATGGTTATATATTATAATTTCATGACTAAAAAATAATGTTTCAGGCTATCGGAAGGAATGGGAGAAAAGAAAGTTATTCATAAAATAAATACTTAGTACAGAGAAAAGTGAATGAGACATATCAATGCAAATCAAGTTATAAAGGTAAGAACTAAGTATTTCTTGAGAAAAAAAAATGTAAAATTAGAGGAAATATTTCAAATCATAAGTCGAATTGAAGTTTTTAAGACCGTGTTTAAGATTCCGTTCGAAAGTTATCTTCAAAAACGTATAAAAATCGACTGACAAGCGCTCTTAATTGAGAAAAGTTTCTTCTACTTGGCCTCCGACTACGCTGTGTTAGTGAAGCAAAGAAGTTAATTAAACGATGAACATGATCAGGGCATGCTATAAATATTCGCTAAAGCTTCTGTATTACAAGATGAGAAGAAACGAGTTGCGATATCCTCGTAGAGTTGAGCAAACTTACTAATTGGATGTTATGATCGTGCCATTCGCTGTTATTTTGTAAACGAAAAAATCTTAAAATGATATTGTTGATTTTTCTCTAGAACGTCAGATATATTGTTGGTATATGTTGTTGGATGGTATTGTTGGTATCCACGAAAAAGAAGGTTCTTGTCTACAAGCATAAAAAATCCCAAACATAACAATCATATTTGTATAGCTGATTTGTTTAAGGATATGAAAAAATATCAATTCTGTAATAAAGACAAGAACAGAGAAAAAGACAGAAGAAAGAAGATTTGAAGAATAAGGAGATCAAGATGGTGAGAAAATTCAAGATTTTCTCGACCTCACTGTGAATGTTCGTATTTTTTTCCAACCCTGACATTATTAACTTAAGATGTATTGTTTGTTAAATGAGTTATCTCATTTTCAACTATTCTTTGGCTAGGTAAGATCACCCTTTTAGTGCCCCATTCAAACGATCCTATCTTTCATTTGTAGCCTTAATTGAGGGACAATGATTTTTCATCAAGTTTCAATCTTATTAAAAAAAAAATCATGGTTTTATGAAATTTCAGGACGAGGTTTGGAAATCATTAAAAAACGTCAAATATTTATAGTTTCAGCGAGATTATTTATTTAACTATGAAATTTCCAGGGCCTATCCAGTTGGAGGACGACCTTATTCATTCCTATAGGCCTATACAATATATAATATATACAATAGTTTGTATCCAAATATAACTCCTACATGAGAAAAAGTTATTAATTCTCATTTGTTCATGACAATATTAAGATGAGCGTCACCAATTATATCTAAGGAATTTTATTCAATTTTTATCATTCAATTTTATTTTAAATATTTTTACGATTTGATGATTTAGAATAGTTCCTTTTGATCACCGTTAGACGTTTCTATGCAAGAGAATGACGTTTTCGATTTTAAAAAATCATGTGAATTAGTTTACAAGCATAGGCCTACAGGAATTGTTTCTCTCATAAACATAGAGAGATAAATTTATTACAAAAAACACTGCCGCCAAAACGGTTGCCACACGGACACAGTATAACAAAATTTATAAATACAATGCATTATATTTTAAAAATAAGAGAATTAAATATGAAAAAAATATAATAGAGACATTATTTTAGAAAACTTTTCCGTAATACAAAAATTGAGTATCAAGAGTAATATAAAAAAATGTATTTGAGAAAAAAAATGATGGAATGGTAATAAAGGTGAGTTGGTGAAACAAAAGAACAAACGCGAATATAGATAACACCAAGGTAAGAATAGAAAATTAAATAAGATGTTGACCGTATAAATGATTTCTTAAAATGGCAATTATTGATTTTTTCTCTCATATAATAATTTTAAAATATTTTTTCAACACTCAACATGTTATCAGTTCAAACAAAAAAATATCCAAGTTGAATGAATGAGAATATTCAACCGGAAATGTTGTCTCTTTGGATATAATCTTGAATTCTTGAGAAGTGTAGAAAAGTTTCAACAATTAATCTTTCGACTTCATATTATTTTTTATTTTTTGCTCCAAGGAGTAAACGGCGTGCCGGTAATAACTTTTACTCTTGGAAATGAGTTTATATACAACTCAACAGACTTATTCTTTCGTGAAATTCTTCTATAAATTATATATTGAAATTTTAAATTAACAACTTTCAGAAAATTCAAATTATATATTTTTTCAAATACATTTTCCAGTACGTCAATAGTGTACAAAGCTCACAACAATAGTGAAGCCAGTAATTTTCTCTGAATTTTTATAGATAGTTTTTTCGCGTACCAAACCGGAAAATAATTTTCTCATCATCACGTTGCAATCCCTCTTCTCTTCTATTTATAACTAAACTGTCCACCGAGACGTGTGAACTACTAGCTAGCAAGCTGAACCGCTATCATTACGACCTTGGTTCTATTCCCACCATGTTCGATCTTCCTGACAAGAGGCCGTTCGTGGTTTCCCTGCCCTCTGTTTGAAGTGATATACTGAAATGGTTCTTCAACAACAGACCACGGTCACCTCCTCCCATTCTCCAAAAACCAATAATAAAATCACCTTTCGTCCCATCTTCCCATCATCTTTTTCATCATTCACCGAAACCAATAGACATCAATACAGTGCGTCGTGTAACCCAATACAAAATTGAAAAACTAGTTTCCGCCTAATCCTGTATCACATGTAAAACGTATGTAAAACATATGTAAATCATACGTTAAACTACTTTTTTGGTGAGGCTAAACAGATATTCCTTCCCTCTTTTCCAAATTCTTCTCCAAATTCTTTTCCAAATTCTTTTCTAATTCCATTTAATTCTATTGTTATAATCGAAATTTTGCAATAAATGAATGTATTAAATGATACTAACTGAAACTGCATAGCACTTAAGCCCGGTTTTACCAATCTTAGTTAGGGTACTAATCCACTAACTATTAATTAAAGGTACGAAAATAACATATGTAACCAATGGTGATAACAAGTTAATCCGCTAACTATTGCTTAATCCAGTTTCGTAAAACCGGGCCTTATTCTTATAAACAGTCACAATATATCAATATTTATTTCGGTACATCCGCATTCAAGCCACCTTTTGTAGGAATTATGAAGACTTCATTGTATTGTGTGTTACCAAGAAAATAATAATAATATAATTTTTCTCCCTTCTATCCTTACGTAATTTTGTCATATTTTTGTTCATTCATTTCTACGTATAATTTTATATTTATTCCTAATGCATGATGTTTATTAATGATACTACCAATAAAATTAACTCAAACTTGAACTTGAACATGACGTTGTTGGGCTACATCTCCTTATTTGTCCAGTTTGCTATGATCGCTAATCTCGCTAACTCTCTACTTACAGGACAGGTCTAAGGGGACACCGCGATGGATGGATCAATATGCTCCTGTAGGTCTGTGGGAGAGCTTTTCAAAACACTGGAAACGACGCACCGTGAGGGGTGAATGAATAGGGGAAGTAGCGTGCCCACCTGGCCTGTGCCCGAAGGATAAATGAGGGAGGGATACAATTGACAAACGTAGCTTGGCAACGCAGGATTTGTTAGTTGACTTACGTAATGTTAGGAAAACGTACTACCTCACACGGACTGATGAATGATATACGAGGTGTTTATTATATCATCAATTATCATCATGGCTGGATTTGTGAATATTTATTTATTCATTTATTTATTTATTCATATTACAGCTTTGGACCATTCGTTCGGTGGCAGTTGATTCTAAATATTAGTCCTTATTTTAACAATGTCGATTTCAAGTTTAGAGTAGAACAATATATGTGTAAAACAAAAAGAGTAGCGAAGGGCCATCTTTTATTGTAGCTCTATAGATTAGTTATAATAGTGTTGAATGCAGAGGATTTTGGTAACGTTTTCATTTTATCTTATATAATATCAGCATCTCTGTTAATATGGAAGGTGATGGATATGCAATTTAATTTATATCGGAAGTGCAATAAATATCGAGACGGCAGTAAATCATAAGGAACAGTTGATAGCAAGCATGATGACCATGGTAAACATCAGAAAATAACCAATATAAAATTTTTGATATGGACTGAATTAAGATTTTTCGTTAGTTACCAGGATGTGTTTTTGAGCGCTGCGAATCCGTTCAAGGAGCCATAAAGTGATAAAAAGAACCATAAATCAAAGGACAGTACTTCGGGCGACGTTGCAATGAACTTCACAGAGTAAAGTAAAAACTAAATAGTATAACCCATAAACTGATGAATTGTTTCATACATTTTTCTCGTTTTCTCGCAGCATGACACTTGTGAGAACGAAGACCATTTGTTTGGTAGGTGGAAAGGAAGTTTCTGCTACGCTCATCTAGAAATACGAAATTATGTATACCTGACATACCGAAATGAAATGAACCGAAATGGAATAAAAACTGCACTTTTCTCATTTGAATTGAGATTATAAAACATTTTACGCGACACAATTTTTTTCGTTCTCTTGTATTTTTAATCCAATGTCGAATTTTGAGCACATTATCACTTCAAAAATACATAGTTCCTGATTTTGTTTGAAAGTTATCAACAGACACGTGATAACAAGATTTGTCACTTCTTACATGATTTTGATCAAAAAGTTACTTGAATCAGCAATGCATTATTCAACGATTTCCATGTCATGCATCTAAGAATATATATTCGCGTTTTTATGACAAAGTAAGATCTTGAGACAATATTCCCCAAAAGTGCTCGAAAATATAATCAATTTTTTGTTCTGTATAATTTAACCAATTCAGTGCCCTAGATAACAATAGTAAACATTGCAAGCCATCTGACTTGTGAGCAAAAGCTAAATAACGACAAACAAAAACTGAGAAAGATCGCATTTCGCTCGAGTGACGGGAGTTCACTTCTATTAGCTTGAATCGGCAATTAATTTGCAGGTAAATTAAAGCATCAAAATCAAAAAAATGAATCAATTTGATATCATATTGCTCTAAAAACTCGAAGATGGTAACTTATTGCAGATCACGATCCAGTAAACACAGGAATAATCATTCATATAATCTGCCCCAATAACTTGAAGATCATGGATATATCAGAAGCGTTTATAAAAGAAAGGTTTCTACAGTATGGGTGAGTTTTAAAATGGAAAGAATTGCACATGTAACCTATATGTATCACTCAATTATCATCGTTTAAACTATGTTGAGCTATATATTTATAGAATCCAATGTATTTAGTTTTTTTTACATAGATTTTGACATGTTCCAAAACTTGTGTGATCCTTTTATTACACGAGTGCAAAGCGCGTCAATTATATTATTATTTGTATGCTAATTAATGGAATCAAATATTGTATTATTATCATTATTATTATTGTTATTGAATGAAATTATTAGCCACGAGCAACATATATTCAAAAATTATCATACAAAAGTGGAGATACTAAAATATTTGCGAACTTGATAGTCGATGAATAGGTTCATATAAGTAATAGAAACTATTACACATTAATATTCTTCAAATATAAAAAATAATAATTGATATTTGAAAGTATACGTTGATACTTGAAAAGGTCTTATGCAATATAATGTCAGTAGAAAGGTCATAGGTTGTTTTAATGTATAGATCGTGTCACCTTGCTCCGCTCTCTCGTCTAGTTATAATTAGAGCATCTCACCAGCTACACAGCAAAATACGAAAACGTGTTTGGATGTGACGTATATGAGACCTAGCAGCTCCTTGTATAATCGCATAATGTATATGATATATTTATGTATTCATTCTATTTTTGTCCAATGGAGGATTTACAAGATTATCATTGAAATAACAATGAGAAATGGAAGGTAAATCATATGGATTATCAGCTTTGGATACATATTCTTTATGAAAATAATATTAAAATTGAAAAATATATGGTGAATGCTTTTTTTTATAAATATCAAGCATAATATGGTGTTATGTGTATGATGTTGTACAAATGTCTTTTTATCGTCGTATTGAAGCACAATATTTTACTTGGAGATGGTTTCACCAATTGATTATTAATGAATAATGCAATTTAACAAATTGATTTATTAATTATTATCGCCCTTGGTTACGTATGCCATTTTAGTATCTTATTATTGAATGCTTGATTATTAGTAATTGGAACTGGCTCATACACTTTTGTTTTTTGAAGTAATTGATTTGAAGTTTATAATTAGGGGACACTTTTTATATGTCAAATCATCAAATTTTAGCAAATCTCATTTTACTGAATTAAAACGAGAAATGTATGAAAAAAATTATTGATTTATTTGAAGAACTTCGAACAAAAAACGTACCGACGGTACCGTACCACCAAATATATGAGCAAATATATATATACCAAATATATGATATATTACAAATGAATAACCGTTATATTATAATATACTTTTCAATTATCAAACGCAATACGAATGTAATATAAACTCCGTTTTGAATCAGACGCGTAAGGTTATAAATGAGAGTTCCACATTGCCTGCAGACATTTGCAATAATTCAATATATCTATTTTTTTTAATAACATCGAAACTTGAAACAAAATCATTGTTCCCCAATCAAGGCTAAGGATGAAAAGTAGGATCGTTTGGACGGGGCACCACAAGGGCAATCATACCACCCCATTTTAATTATTTAAAACCAATGAACTTCAACACCAGGACTATATTTAAAAAATAGCATTCTCGGAGATATAATTATTTCGAAATACATATTATACTATATAATATATAATATATAATATATAATATATAATATATAATACTGAAAAAAAATCTCTAGGAAGCAAGTACCAACAACAACATAGTGTAATTATTATTATCATTATGCAATGTGAATAAAAAGAAGGGCCTATTAATGATCATGATCGTGATGAATGTATTATAAAACGTATTATATTCTTATTTATTTCATGGTATTCTCAAACAACGAGTAGCTCATTGTTTATATAAAATTATTTAACTCAATTTATTTTTGTATGTGATTTGTATATTTTTCCTTCCTTTTTTGTTTCTTTAATCGCATGTACACGAAAGAAGAAAGTAGTAATAAACTTATAAAACTGAGATAGGTTTATTTATCATTAGATATTTGAACTGTCATTCAGGATACCGAGGTTTGATTCCTGCCATTGTCGACCATACTGACAGAAAATTTACGCTTCCCTTATTCGTTAAAGTGAGTACTCGAACTGCTTCTTTTCATACAGTTCCAACAACTTGATGAAATCAACTCTCACCTTACCATCATCTTACTCATCATTCACCGACGCCAATAGAACTTGGTCATCATTACCGTACGTCGTTAAACACAATTCAAATAAATAAACTTGAGAACCAGCAACAATGTATAATGTTTCCGTAACAATTTTTCATGTAAGAGGTTTCCCAATTAAGGATTATACACGAATAAATTATGTAAGATCGTTTAGAAGTGGCACCTCTTCGAGATTTTGTAGCGATCTTTTCACAATTTCACAATTTAAAATTTAAAAAAATGAAATTTGACATTAGGACTGCGCTGTCTGGACCGTAGGGCTAGTACTTCACCGGAGTTAAAAGTGTTTAAGTTTCCCAAAATTTTTCGGTACACTTTCATGGGTAAAACCCATCGAACCGTTTATTTGTGAAATATCCAGACATCACCAACATTGGTGTGAATAGTATACTAAACATATCTGTCATATCTCTACAATCATTTCTAACATATCTAAAGCAATACATTAATAATAACTAATAGTCCAATACACTCATCCAAAAATAAAAGTGGTGGTAATTTCATAACAATTTCCAATATAAATATTAAAAATAATATAATATTTTACAAATATAAAAATTATCTTCAATTTCGGTTCTATATCACCGTTTCTAATAAACAAATCAACCATCTACAATACATATAATTTTCACAACAACAACGACAATCATTACTTACCTGGCATTGTTGTAATAGTCAAAATCACTATCACTAAATACCACAGCATTGTTGTTGTAACCGTCATACTACCCAATCTCACACAGCAACCTGTGACCCGAGATCGTTTTGATAAAAGTCCAAACCCACCCCTTGCTCTCCGTTTAACTGAGCCTCCAACTAACTTGTGTGTGTATCTATATACAATCATGTTATCGCGCGAGGGGTGGTTGCCATGCGCACTGCTCCCCTCCTCCCCCCCCCCACATCCCCTACACACTCACTCACACTCCTGCCAAGCCATCGGCCACTTTGGTACGTCGTGCTAATTCGTCTACTCTTAAATCATATTACGGAACAAATTAGATTGATTGATGAGGAAGTTTGTAGGAGTCGTTTAGCAAGATTCATTTACAGCTGCTTTTGACCAGATAGTAGATGTATTTTATTGATAAATGATGGTTGTATTTTGTATTATTTTTTTTAGGTTTCGAAGTTTATAACGACCCCACCAACAGATAGGTTATTTGGGGGTATGAACGAGAGGATGATGAATGAATTGTGTTTATAAAAAAAACATGGATACGCATTCCTGTAACAGATAGGCCCAGGCTAACTTAAGCCCGTGCTGATCCTGGTTTTATAGGATGGGGGGTGAATCGAGGGGTTGACAACTCCTGAAATCTGATGTGCACTTGTCATGAAATCTTCCTGAAATCCCTTTAAATCTTCTTGAAATTCCTTGAATTCTTCTTGAAATCCTGTGAAATCTCCCTGAAATCCCTTGAAATCTGAAATCAGGTGTACACCAAATTTACTATAGTTATTTATCTCTCACATATAAAATACTAAATAAACAGTTTTAATTAAATTAATTTTAGCCAACAGATGATTTGACGGCACATTGAACCTTGCTAAGATCACGTTTAGAATGGGTTTACTATAATCCAAGTTTATGTGTATGGGAATGCTTCCCATGGACTCGAACCCATGTCCGACTTGACTTCAGATTCTGCAACAAAGGCTCGGTTGAATGAGCAAGACGGAGGAGGAATAGAAACGCCTCATCGGTATATCCGACTTCTGAGCGTTGGCTGTAACATTGCACTTCCGGCCACCGGAGGTGTCGAAACAAACAAATCTTGAGAGAACATTCATAACTTGACTGACTGACTGCAGGAAACAAATTAAAATTCTGATTTCAGATTTAGATTGATTGTGGTTGCAATAATCTTGGATAGAATTGGGATAATATTTTTATTTAAAAAATGGGGTGCATGATTTTGACCTTTGAACTTGACATTGTGTTCGGCACATCTATTTAAAATATTACGAGAATGGAAATTAAAGATTTGTCTTGATACGACTTTTAACTTTTATGTCAAGTATGTAAGTTTTTGGGAAATATAGGCCTATAACTGAATGTTGTGAACAATGCATGACCGTATGATGAAGTTTTTCGATGGTAAAAAATACATATATCAGATATTAAAATTACTTCATTACTTCCTACTTGCATCATATACTTCATGTATGAGTGGAGAGTACACAAAATTGCTACTCTCAATTTAACAGTGTCTAATATACGTGAATATTTGTCATAACTATGAGTCTAAACAAATTTCCTTGACATTAAAACCTAGAAGTATTTAATTAGATTTTCCCAGCAATAAATTTCCTTCATCCATTTGATTACAACTGTAGATATTTGTATTTACGAAAGGAGAAAGTTGTCCACCAACAACAGAAACACAAATATCACCATTATAAATTTAGTCATGATATTTTCAGGACAAGATTTACGATATGAAATGAAACTACATCTATTAAAAGCGTTTAAACCTCATAGTTGCTTCAAAATAAGTCATAACTAATTTATTTTACCATTATTATGTTCGTATTCGACCTTCTTCTCTCGTGGATACAATAGTACATAGTAGCTCAATACCCGGCGCCTCCACCGATAACAACTGCATGCAGAAGTATTCTCAGCCTAGAGACAGTGATAAATAATATAACTGAACAAATGAGCATTTACATCACTTTCTCTCATGAATTAATGTAGAATATATATTGAATATATATATATATATATATATATATATATATATATATATATATATATATATATATATATATATATATATATATATATATATATGCACATATATATACATATTATATACATAATATATATATTTGTTAGTAGGTCTACTTTATATGATTCGGCCCCAAATTTTAAAAAACAAAACGATACTCTCAAGTGTACATTTCTACAGTTTCCATTAATAATGAGTTATATATTATTATTACTCATTACATTGTGACAAGTACAATCTCATTGTTATGTCAACAACATTGTTCAACCATTGTTGTCAACCTGAAGTCTAGCAACATGCCGTGAATACGGTTAAAATAATGGCGGTGTAGGCTTTAAGTATCCATCATTTCTGAACTACCCCATCTATCAAGATGGGTAGTCAAGAAATATCTCAAATTCTAAGTATAATCATAATCTTATTATGTTTTGTTTTAAAAATACCACAAATTTTGAAAGTAAAAGAAAATGGCGCTCAGGGTATCAACATCATCGGGTTGTTTCTCGAACTCACAAGGTGCGTATATTTCTAAAACATAAGCGTCAATAAATACGTAAACGATCGATGGAAAATTAATAATCATTAATAAGAATTGGTATGTACGAACTGAGCAAAATACAATACAAAAGTTAAAATCAATAGAAAAATCTTAATTCAAACTTATCCACAATAATTGCAAGCAATGGTAACTAATGCAGCAATATTCCTAAAAGCAGTATATACATTAGAATCTTTGTAAGAAGTTCGAAAAATGTCAGACCGAAACTCTTAATCGTCAATGTTGAAGGATAGATGCAACAACAAAAAGACGGAGTCGATTGGAATCCTTATTTCGCACGGAAAGAGAAAAGTGTAAAAACAACATGTGAAGTTGGCAACCATGCTGAATGAGATAAAATATTTATCTAATATATTCGCGATTAAAAGCAAAGTGGCTGACATCTGGGGATGTTTCAGTGAACTAGGCGGAGGCAGATACTTTCAAATCATATGCAAATTAATTAATGCGTAATTACAATATAAAATACAAAATTGGAATTACTAAAATTATTAATTATCAAAATTACAATATTAATTACAAATATAATGTGTGTGAGCATACAACAACACGACATCTTGGCCTAACTGCCTCCCGACGGCCAATCGCCCACTTCGACAGTGCTGCCACCTGGTTAGCTTTTAATCACGAATAGCCTACCTAAGGCCCGGTATTACCACGGCCAGTTAGTATTTATCTGAGAGTTGGTGAAAACAAATAGCATAGGTAACCATGGTGATAACAAGTTTGAACTGTCAGATAGAGGCTATAACTGGACTTGCATGGTAATACCGGGCCTAAGAGACATTCATTGGTTTCTACCTACTGTTGGACCATGGCTTGTAATTTTACAAAGTACCGTTTTTAGCTTTAGTATATACATATGAGTACAATCTAGTTGTAGCATCAGATTTGTCTAAAATAATTGAAAATTTGTGGCGTGGGTTCGAGCCCCGCATGAGGTATGAGTTATAGTAAACGACCTTTCATCTATTCATCGTTTCATTATCACCACTAACTCGTTTTCTCATGGGTGTGGTGGAGTCGCAAGCACCATAAAAAACTGCTTTTATACAATAGCGACCCATCCCACAACTCCCCATCTTCTAATAAACTCTCAATCTCTCTCGTCCTCTCAATCTCCTACTTGATCCATGCTCCAATCTCCATGTTTCATCTTTTCTTTGGACAACAGCATCCAATTCTTTTTTTTTTAATCACAATTTCCTTTCCATTCTTCTAATGTTTACCGGTACCGCATTAACCGTCCTCTTCACATTAAAGGACGCTCCACTGAGTAAATCGAATTGTTCAAACTATCTTGAAAAATAAATTATTCATATGTTTCATTTTAAAACATTTTTAAAGAAAATTTTCTGAGTATTACAAAAAGAAAAAACAATCTGGATTCATGAAATAGAGCGTCAATGATGCATTTGAGTAGACCTGAATTTGTGATCAAAACAACGTAAGAAATAACATTTTTAGATGTTTATATTATTTGGAATTTTAAATTTTGTCCATAATTTAATTAATTAGTAAACGCAAAATTGTACGGAATTTGAACACAAAAATTATTCACATTATTCCAAAGTTGTGGGCCTATATAAATCGAATATCAGCCGTTGTGAAGAAAATCATAATATAATTATAATGTAGTTCTTTTAGAAATGATTAAAAAGCTATCAAGAAGATCGAAAGTAAAACCAATTGGATTATAAACGATTTAAAAAATGAGCAGCAAGTAGAACAGGAAAGTCATGATTCAAGAGTTTCAAAATCGAGGTGTGTGTATAGCTTTCCATTACATTGCACATAAATAGGTCTATAACGCTCATCTTACAACGCATACCGGATGCTGCATTTTCCTAAAATTTCAGGAATGTTATTTAGGAACTGATGAGCACCATTTTTACTTTTTATACTATTGTGTAGTTAGTGTCAATTATATATTTCAAATATAAACATTTTATTTGACGCTTCATGAACAAGCCTCCTTGATATTAACAGATATTATGATCTCTCTATAGGCCTACTACATTCATATTTTTACTATATTCTGTCAATTATCAGGTTTATCTTGAAGAAAAAACCTTTATTGGTCACTGACTATATTATAAAACAGGATAGCAATCAGTATAGAAATACATAGAATAATATAAAGAAATAGATTGAAAATATGGCATATTGGTACATGAAAAGGGAACTGATCGAATAGAAAAAAATGTAATATTATAATTTTATTATATTAATTTATTATAATTAATATTGTTAATATTAAGATCTCTGAATACTACATTTATAATTTTACTATATTCTGTCAATATCATGTTTATCTTTTTAATATTGTTAATCTGTGCCCTTGTAACCAGCATTTATATAAACAAGAGAATAAATAAATAAATATCTATGTGTCAATTAAATTACAAATGATTTCCATTTCAGCCTGACCATCATGACTCTATACAACATCTGTTTCGAGTACGCTCTGCTGTCCTACATGGAATACCCCGTCATTTTAATCCAACAATTAATTCTGATATATTTGGTATTGAGCTACATGAAATTAGTTGACGTGCGTACCATTGGCGGGTTCGGTATTTACTTGGCGGTTATTGGCGGCTTCATCACGAAGAAAATTCCCAGAAACGTTCTATCCGCTCTTGCTGTAAGTGTATAGGTGAGATTTGTTTAAAGATAAAATAATTGTAAAATAAATAAAAAGGAAAAAGGATATTCTGTTTTTTTTTTGAGTTTGGATTAATTAAAAAACATACACAAATAAAAATTGTAGTGTGTAGGGTGGTACAAGTACAACAATAGACGATGAATAATATATTTTTCAAGACAAGCCACGTAATATTGAAATACAACGGATCTCACTCGACTTTACTTCTACTACCTTAAAATCAAAATCATACACCTTATTACAAAAATGTCTATAATTTGAGTGTGCAAATTTTCTTTTTTTCTGTCTGTATCAAATATCCGTTAGAATGACCAACAGGTAAAATCAATTAGAGCAGCATAAAAAAGGCAGTGAGTGATTAGACTAACAAGTTTCAAAACTTATGTGAGTAGATTTCTCTCACGTTTCGTATACAAGTGTTTCGCTCATTTCACAACGCATACGCTGCGTTTGCCTGATACAAAATTTTCTTTGTGATCTCTTCTCTTCCAGCCGGTGTGCACTCCACTCTCAGCGTCCAGTAAAATCATCCAGTTGGTCGCGATCTGGAGGATTCGGGACTCAAGCTCGGTCAGTGTGTTGACTTGGTGTATCTCTGCATTCACGAACTTCGGTATGTCATTATTATTGGAAAGCGCAACAAATATCTAGAAGGCAGCGAATGATGAAATTTGATCGAATATAATATCAGTGACAATCAGAATGAACCAAAATTAACTTTTGGCATGTCTTGAACTGAACCATCACTATTTCAATAGTTACAATATTTAAAAAAAGGGATGATCAGTGACTAGACTAAAATTTTTTCTATGATACCTGAAAGCGTATTTGATCGCTGAGACTCTCGATAATTCAGACTCGAATTAAGATAAGCGTTCTGTAAATTGACTTCGTTATTAACAAAAAATTTATGTTGAACATTTTCTGAAATATTTGTTGAAAACCTTTTCAAATTTTTATTTGATATTATTTTCCATATACAGAATTGTGATGACATATCTTTCATATTTATGAACGAAAGTGTTTCAAAATAATTTTTACGATTATTTCATGAGATTTTTCCAGTATTTTCTCTTTTATTCTAAATGTGGGATGTTTTATTGACTAATTGTTCTACATGAATGTTTTCAAACTTATATACCTCATTTGATTATGGTTAGCTCTACTTTTAAATTAAATTGATGAAAAAATACCGCATACTGCAATAGTTGAATATGCATATTCTATAATACTCACTAGAAAAATGCAGCATATCATGCGTTGTAAGATTAGCCAGATTTTAAACGAAATGTTCCTGACAATAAGAGAATTCAAAATTATGGTAGTATAGAGAGAAATGTTGAGAGTTTTTGTTAGTCAGTATTTAGTTTAATTATTATTGCTCTTATTGGAAGATTGATTAATTAGTTTGAGGCTTTGCCACTACACTTTTGTGATACTGTGAGCATATTAAAATGAATGGATGGATATGTAATATATGTACACTATATGGATGGATACGGGTACATATCATTTTTAATATCTATGAACTCTTTTAATATCTATAGCCTTCCTGATTTACCTATGGATTATTAAAATCATATTTCGATCTGATACCATTGGTTTAGTTGGTGATCTCATTATAGCTCCCTTAATAGCGTCAATTGATGTAGAAAAAATACAGAATAAATTTTATCTTCAGAATGGCATATCATATTTATGTACACCTCTGGAATAATGTGTATCATTTGTGAGCTCAATTCCAGAGAAATACTAATTTATCGAGAGAAAATATTTCTTCCAAATTTTTCCCTCCCAACTATTTATATGGGACGTTTTTAAATTTCGGAATGATTCGTCTCGAAAGTAGTTGAACCGATCGCGCCTCAAAACTATACAGTATCGATCGAGTTGAATGATGACATATATGCATCTTGAAATATGACGTTCCAATTAACATATGAACTGGATCCAGTGGTACATGCCAATATTTCATCACATTATTTATAATTGTATGAGATTAGCGAAGACCCAATTTTACCGTAATTTTTAATAAATTTATTTTTGTGCTCCACAAAAAAAAATCTTTCGTTTGTTCTGTGGAGCATGGAATTTTTTTTTCCAATTACGTTAAAATTCAGTCTTCCCTTCGCTCATCCAATTATAAATAATGTGATGAAATATTGGCATGTATCACTGGAGCTAGTTCATATGTTAATTGGAACGTCAAATTTCTTTTATAAGTAATAAACACAAACTGTATTGGTGTTCCAGCAAGGCTTGTCACTACCTACTTGGGAACCGCTGATCCGATTCTACTCACCAACTTCTCCGTGTCCCTCTGTCTGAGCTCGTCCATTGTTTTGTCCGCCCTCTATTTCAAGCCTAGAGACGACGACGATGACTATTAAACTACCTCAAATACTCGTCATTTAATAAAGCCGACAACTAGATATTTGTGTATGCATTGTAACTTTGTCATGGCAGCTGCTCGTGACGATGGCCAGAACCAATTGGAAGAGGCGATTTTAATACATCAATAATTATTGTTCGCTCAATGACCCTACCAGCAGCTAGGTTATTTGGAGGTGAGAATGAGTGGATTTAGAATGATGCTAATAAAAGTCCAAACGATCCTATTTTTCATCCATAGCCTTAATTGGGGAATAATGATTTTGTATCAAGTTTCGATCTTATTTAAAAAAAAAGCTCATGTAGTCTGCAGGACACAAACTCATTGCACATGGCTTAGTTGAATGACCTGAACCATCATTAAGGAGACCAAGACCAGGATTCAATTCCCCCGGGTTCCCAATTTGACTGAGGTTTTTTGTGTTTGCATCAGTCGTTATTTAGTGAATATATTTTCTACCACCAAGCCACAACCAATTCCTTCACACCTCTGCACGACAAGATCATAAATAACTTGTGCATATCTTCCCAAGAGTCAAAATAATATTATATGTGGTGTATAAAATTATGCCACTTGGATATGTTCAAATTTTATCAAAAAGTCGAGTTGAACTTGAATCATATTTAAATTTAATATGGAAAATTAATATGTTCAACAGTTTGTGGGAACTTCAGTCTGAAATACAAAATGTGAATCAAGTTGTAATTAAGAGTCCACTGGGTCGATTTAGAGAAATATCAGTTTCTTGGTGATAACTTTTGAACGGTATGAGATATCAAAATTCTAATACACGAGAAACACACATAATTAAAATAGCTCCAAGATAATATAAGTTATAACTATTTGAGTCATGTCGCACAACTGCCAAGCGTTGACAGATATAAAATGTTTTTTTTTTTAGCTGTCGACGCTTCAGTTATGCAACGTGACTTAAATAGTCATACCACTCATAACTTATATCATCTTGAAGCCAGGGGTTATATTAGTGCGCAGTTGACCCTAATATGCGCAGTTCTAAACTTCAAAAATGCAGCTCTTAATTTCAATTTGCGCAGCTGTAAAATCAAATCTCTGTATATAATAATGCACTATAATTATACTAATAACACTAATAATGCATATTAGTAATGATGCATCATGATGCAACAACCTTGGCCCTACATATTTCCAAATAGTAACAAGATACTTAAAAAAACAAAGTTTTCAAAAAATTCCCTGCGGGGCTGTGGATCCCCCCCCCCCCCGCAGTATCTGCGCGGAACCTACCTCTTTATATAATTGATTTTTTCATATGCGCAGTTCTAAATTTTCACTAATATAACCACTGCTTGAAGCTATTATAATTATCTGTGTTTCTCTATATTATCTTGGCAGATGCACTTCATGACATATAATTATCTGTATTAGAATTCTGATATCTCATACCATTCAAAATTGATCAACAAGAAACTGATATTCCGATAAATTGACTCCCATGGACTCTGAAGGAAGGTTTACTGAAGTGATTGGCCAGGATTGGCTTAGGAAGGGTCCTTTAGGAGAGTCTTGGTTCCAGAAGTATAAGGTCAATGTGGAAAATGAAAAATAAAAATATATCGTCTGCTGGTCAATAATATCTACATGATTGACCAGCATAATCCAGCTCTTAATCAACTTGAATAATTGATAAAAAAAAATCAATTTGAAATAATTGAAAATACCCAAATACATGATACACAATGAAGGAAAATATACATGAGGATAATAAAGGAGTTGAAACTTGTGATAAAAAATTTCAAGTTTATTTTACATAAAAATACTGTGATAATTCTACACCATATTTCTGTTACTGATTGATTATAATACAAATGATATAGTGGTATACATACAATTGATTGGGAATGACTGAATGTCACGATTTACAATATTTAAAAAAAAATCTTCAATTATTTTATCTAATATAATGAAAGAAAGTATGAAAACTATTTTTCACAATACAAATAAATTATTATTGAACTTAAAATGATATAGAAAAATGTCTAGTTCAGTGTTATGTCCTGACTAACATACACATTAGAGGCCTATCATCTCCTAATATATCTCACATAGGAGTAATAAGAATACTTCATATTCTTTACATATCAAAAATTGTAATTTCAGATCAATATGTAATTGGGACGGAACCTTCAGACTTCAAAGTAATAACACTGAGAGTTTCTAATTGCCTTGTAGTTTGTACATATTTTTTAAAATATACTTGAGTAGGATTGATATGCTACAGTAAAAAGGCGTACATAATGCAAGAATTCAACGTTAAATGCTTAAGCTATAATCTTAGATACTGGACACTTGCATCCACAAAAGAAAGAGGTTCCGAAAGACAGTACACAGCCAGCGGTCAGATGTTTTGTGCCATCTTCTTTCAAGGATACTAGTATACGTGAATCATTTTTATTGGGTGTAAAACATGAATTTAATGCCTCTTCAAGTCTACAAAATGTTAAATGTTGAAAATACGCATGATAATGTCATCACGCAGCGTTTTACGACACAATTTTCATTTTAAATCTAATCAACAAGTAGGCAAAGAAGTAATTACAATGAAACCTTGAAGCATAGTTCCAGATCAAACTTTTTCTAGCTTCTATATTTTATTTTGTACTTCTCTCCCATATAAGAATCCAATGTTAAATTTCCATGCATTGATGGTACTTTCCTGATCCTTTTAAATATGCCAGAGCTTTCACCATAGGCCATGTGATGACTGATGAATATTATTTGTTAATGTCCACTCATTTTTCATTTTTCAATTTATCAACACATCAAAACAATCTGACATTTAAAAACTACAATACAAAATCGGACCATTTTTCAATTCAAAGTCTAGTCTTTTTAGTTTATAATAATAATCTAATGATGTACTTCTCGATCACCTGGGTAAATTGTTGTCCTGTATTGTAATGCAAGAAAACTGTCACGAATCACATTTTAAAGTATTTCCCTCGATGAAGAGTCAGAGTGGAAGTAGGCCTACTTCTAGTTAGACTTATGCGGTAATAACCTCTGCAGCAGCTCAACCTACCAAGTATGAGACCAGAAAATGTGTACATTACTAGTATATTAAACATCAAGCTCTAATTACTAGTTTGCACGGCAGTTTTGCCAAATGGACGGCAGCTCTGTTAATATCACCAGCAAAAAACTCGCTACATACTTTTCATTCAACAAGAGAACAACCATGAATGTAAAATTAATTTGTAAACTCAAAGCTTACAATTGAGATTCTCGATTTACACACGTCTGCGGTTTCATTGTGATGAAACAAACGAAACGGTAAAATACATATGGAAGTACACATTCACATGTCACATGCACGAATATCATCTCATAAGGAGCCTAAATAGGCCTAAATGCAGATCGTTGCAAACCATTGAAAAACTCTTGAAACCGTTGTAAATCTCTTAATCTAACACATAATGTTTAATTATAATTAGCTATTATTTAATTTCTTACTAAAATACTTTTCTTTTGAAGTCAACACTGTGGTAATGTAGTATTGATGGACGGTTTCTATTGAGTAAAGCGAAGAGATTCGTTTTGAAAGGTATATTGATTGTGTTAAAACAATCTTGTTGCAAGAAGTACAGACGCTACTCCAGCAACTATCGTGAAAACGCTGGATCGCGCCAAGCTGCCACTCAACTGAAACATGTTGGAAATTAGAAAGTCTTACATAGACAACGTACATAAAATGTAATTCTGTTAATCAGAATAAACCTCCAGCTGTAACGAATGTTGTACAGTAACGAGACATTCCATTTTATTGCAAGTGAATAATGTAAGTTGAACTGGTAGACCTAGCTCTAATAGTTATCAAATAAAGCATCCAAACAAAATCAAATCTGAATAACTGGAATCAAGGCCTTAAAGTGGCTTGAAATTGAAAAAAACATTAGTAACTACAACATAGAAAATATTTCTGAGATGTTAATCATGCTTCTTCTAGGTAGATTCAGATGTACATCAGGCTCCAAACAATTACTTACAATGACGTAATAGTTGCAACGGTCTCCCTGGCAGCAATCTGAACATTTCCAATCTTCATACCAAATATGCGTACAATATGGCATGTATTTATTTCTCGTTTTCACGCATGTCGCATTCGTTGCACACCGTTTCGATATATAGTACTGTTTCTCGGCTCCTTGCGACCAATACGGAGTACTACCCCATCTGATCTCGGAAAGACACATGTCTTCACCTTGCTCGCATGTTTTGATCGTATTGAGACATTTCTCAACATTGTGCTCCTGGTTCGTGCAGACGTAACATTCTAGACCATATCCTGATTTCAACAAAAATAAAACATAATATATAGGTAGGCTACTTCAATTTGCATATGGCCATTACCTTCATGCAAGAATATTGTAACTTGAGAACTTGATCTTGATACGACATTATTGATTCTACATTTTGTAACATTTTATCTACGATTTTGGAAATTTGAGGTTTCATTACGATTGTGGATTTAAAATACACCACAATGATTCAACTATGCAACAAGACTTAATCTTCTATAATCCTACATCGTCCAAATATCTAAAGGTGAGCTAGGGCTAGGCCTACGCCTAGGCCAATTTTTGGCAGTAAACACTGCTAAATATTTACATTCGGCAAACATGAGGGTAAGTCACGCTAGATGCATAACCTTGAGTATTCCCATCTGTCCTTATCTTCCTAGATAGGCCTACGCTACACCACAGACTAAGCTTAGGCTTGATCTAAGCCATGTCCAAGCCCTAGACCTAGTTACATTAAAATCTAGGTTGGGCCAGCCCTGATGACTCAATAACCTAACTTTCAGTAGGGCCTAGTTTTTTAATGTTAGTAATAACATCATAGTGATTTGTAAATATAATGAAAAGTATCCTGATAGAACTCAAAACGTACCGCATTGAAGAGCAGCTATGAAAATAAGCGCTGAACCTAATAACGAAATATGAAACTGCATTTTCAATACAATTTTCTTGCTACGATCAACAAGTAACAAGTACACAGCAGTACACCACGCCCTCTTACCTTCAATCGAAACATCCGCTCGGCACTCGTCCTAGGTCTTCGGTAACAATGCATTGTGGGAAATTTTAATAAATTGTATACATTTCATCATTCAAGTTATTACTTCTCCTTATAATCACTACTTATTTATTAACGTGAAATACACAGGGTTTTCCATTTACCATATAATTTTTGAAACGTAATGTAGGATAGTTACAAACATTCGACAGTTGGAATTTCGTGACTCGTGAGCGGGAAGATTTTTGTTGTTCTTGTTAGGTCCGTTAGATACATTATTGACGTTCATCAATGTGGCTGTGACCACTGGCCAGACGTGACAGGTGGTGAGAGAAAGAAAGCAGGGAAAGTCTTCCGCGTTGTAAGTGTAAACGTCAAAATCTAAAATCTGGCAAAACTGTTTCTTTATATATATTAATTGACATGGAGGGAGTCTTATGGAAATGGACAAATTATTGGAGTGGTAAGCATAAAGAATAGGCCATAACGTAGAGCCTAGGCCTAAGTGTTGTCTCAAACTTTTTTGACGATCTTAGACTAAATATATTATTATTAATAATTATATGTATTATATTATATTACATAAGGCCTATTAATAGTAGTTTTGGTTCTCTCTACACGATATGTTCGTTATAATGAGGTCGGCATAGGCACTATATACTCAATGGCATAGGTTACAATTACCCTAGCCAAAATCAAGACCCTAGCCTATGACAATTAATTTGTAGTGTTGTGCCTATGAGAACCCTAGGCCCTAGGCCTAGTTGTTGAATGTATTGGCTCCTAGCTCCTAACGCATTGTGGCATTACGGCATTGTGCCCGAGGCATTGTTTTAGGGTCCATGTCCTATCGTAATAATATTTTTTATTCAACAGGCTGGCAAACAAGGTGGTTTATTTTGGATGATGGTGTGTTGGCATACTACAAGTCTCAAGAGGAAGTTAATCAAGGATGCAAGGGATCTATGAAAGTGACAGCCTGTGAGATAATAGGTAGGGCGAAGACCTAGATCCCAGGAGTGTCTTACGACCAGGAAGTCTAGACTCACTGAAATTACTGGATAGCAGCTGGCATAGGAATTACAATTGAATATAGACCTATATTTATACAAAGTACAACGTTATTTTTTTAACTCAAATTGACTGAGTTGTTGATATCCCAAAGTTCTGTGAGTCTATATTGAATTCTTTCAACATTGAACACTTTTACTATTTTGACCGTTTTCTGTAATTGCAGCAAACCCAATTGATACAACCCGAATGGATCTAGTGATTCCGAGTGAGCAGCATATTTACTTGCGCGCTCCATCTTCTCAAGAGCGTCAACAGTGGCTCGTGGCTTTAGGAAGTTCTAAGGCTTGCGTAACCACAAGGAGTCGTAAAGATTCAGCCGACTCCAATCCAGAATCTCTCAAATCTAAAAAGTCTGAACTACGACTGTATTGTGATTTGCTTATGCAGCAAGTCCATATGGTGAAAACCGCTGCTACACAGGAAAATGGACCAGAAATTGAAGTAGGTATCTAGACCCACTTTCTTGGGGTACTGGTACCGGTATGTGTATGTGTATGTGTGATCATTCTCGGGCCATCAGATGTCTATGAAAGCTTCACTGCATGTTCAAACATCTATTAACATTCCCAGGCAACATATCTCCATGAGTGATCATTCATGTTTATTGATATTGTAAGTTATGATATTTGAATATAAAAAAATAATTTTACATTTTTTATTGTTACCACCAATAACAAGTTTTATTTTGCTGCCAATTAGGAATATACCACAGATATGTCAGTCAAACTGCATTCTTTTCAATCTCATATTCATTCAGATTAGACCTAGCTTAAATTGCACGTCAAGATGTAATTTGTTTTTGAATTCTAGATTCTGATTTTAGGAAAGTGTAGGCCTACACAGAAATATATTTACTCTTTATTAAATTTGAGTAGATCACTATACAGTCGTTCGCAAGAAAATGAAGTATAAACCTATAATTTCTCACTTTGTATTTATTTTCTATTTCACCACTTGATTCTGCAAAATACAATCATTTTCCTATTATTTGTTTGGCACAGAAACTTGACGAGGCTACAACTTTGCTGGGTGCCACGTGTGATACGTTTATTAGAACGTTGGAGGATTGTATGAAAATCTCAAACGCCAACTTCACGTACGAGCTTCCGCATCAACATGCAACGGACACAGCTCTTCCACCTGGCTCCAGTACTGCCAAAGTGAAGTGCATTATGCCGATAATGAGAACTAATTCTGTTGATAAGTATGTCACAACAAATTCATACCTTCTCAAACACTTTACTAACATTGATATTAACTAGCACAAAGACATTCTAGGGGAGTTTGAGGTTTTAAGGAATTGGGGCTATATTAGGATCCAGTGACTGTCACTCGTTTATTTGAACTAATTTTGAAGACATATTTTTTCATACAAAATATGCTCTTTTAGTCTTTCGTTCTATTAAAATGTGAAATGGGAATAAATAAGAAGACGGAAAAGGACAAAAATTTGCCTTTTTTCCATGTTGCAAATTGTCACAAAAAGTGTTTTTTGTTACATAAATTTGTTTGCTGATCTAATTTAGTAATGCAGTGGTATTTACTTCTGAATGTAGGATTAGAGTTTTTCCGTGGAAAATTGATCAGGTACTAGAATTAAAAAAAGAATTATGTGCAGTATTTACCTTTTATAGTTATGCATTAGAGGAGCAGCTCCTGATTGCCATAATCACTCACCTTTTTTGGGGGGCCAAGAGGAAAATGGAAGTGGAGTAAACAGAAACAACTGGGGTAAAAAGGAACTCTGTTGATAGTATAAAGATGAATTTTGGGGAGTAAAGAGGAAGAAAAATTATTAAGTGGAATTGGTTTGAGGAAGAGTTTGTAAAGAAATAGAGAGCATTGAACTCACTTGTAAATAGGCATATAATTCATTAATTAATTATTCACAAAAATTAAGAGAATAGAAAAATTTGTTTATTTATTTTCAATCATTCATAGTGTCAAAATCAATAGTGAACTTCTACAAATAAGCCCTGTTCCTAATTTCGCCCATGATAATAAAGGATACAAATTTATTGAAAAACGTTATCCAGAAAAGTATAAGTTAATTTCAATTCAGTAGATTGAAGATTCAAAATTACTCTATGATGAAATTGAAAATATGAGTGATACAAATTTTGTGTTTGATGAAAAATCGAGTTTTAGGTTACAAGAAAAAGATTAATTTTGAATGAAAACAATTGATTGGTCAATTTTGAACATTTTCTACAACAGTTTTATTCTTCTATACATCTTCCCAACACCTATGTTCCTATTCACCCCAAATATTTTATTTCACTCTTCTCGAGGCTTTTAGGCCTGCAATATGCAAACTGGTTTCTTAATACCCCAAAATATGGTGCAATAAGAAACAGAATTGTAATTTTCTTGAAATATCCATTACGGATATAAATACAGGTGTTCGTAAGAAAGTATTATAGCCAGGGGGGGTTCACAATAAAATACGTTGCAACTCTGCTACCGTACCCTTAATATAGGCTAGTTTGCAAGATTCGAGGTAAAAAATGGAATGCCCAATTTCGTACATACGTATTTGTTCTTAACTTCCCCGTAATTACGTACTTCACTCCGATTGTATGAACTCTCGACGATTGGATGTTACTAAAATTAGTTGATTATTAATCAAGGTACAAGATTAGGAGCCGGTTTTATCATCTGATGATTGGTGAATTAAGCAATAATTAACTAATTAACTTTTTATCATCCTTGGATACGTATATTATTTTCGCACTCAAGTAATTAATAGGCCTAATCATCTAGGTAATTGATTATTGAATAATTGATATGTTTTATTATCAGTTGGTAAAATTTGCTCCAACATAACTGAAAGAGAAGTTATTTCACTAATTATTACATTAAAATTTCCTAATTATCAGTTGATACAACCATCCCTTGATTCACACAATTTACATTTCTCACTCTGATTTTTTGCACTTGACTTTTCTATATACCGTATGAACGGTTTTAACGACCCACTGTACTGATTGATAACCAAGATCTATTGGTGTCAGTGAATGGTGGGAAGCTGAGGTGCAAGGCTTTTTATAGCATTAACCACAATTACCCACTTGGTGACGTCAAATATCAGAGCCACATTGAATTTGAAGATTCTTCAATGTGAATTTTAATGACATATTGTAATCAAGAAGACTGTTTTCGGACATTTTCTTGTCCGAATGTGTCTAAAAATAGAATTGTGGTTAATGCTATTATGTGCTTTTGTATAGTCAATCGTAGCCTGTTGTTTAGGACTCATCCCAGTGTCACAGTAATAGCTCAAATTATTGTTTCAGGAAAACATGAAGAAACCAATCCACAGTTTAAGAAGCTGTGATCTCAGAAATAATATATTTTACTATCTAATACTAGACTAATTTAAAGGAGCTTAGTTTTAGAACAGATTTATTTTAATTAGGACTCATAATTTGAGTGTAGAACACAAGATAACAAAAATATTGAAGCTGTATACTGGTAGCTTTGTGATGTGACTACATTTCTAATGTTGAATCTTCGAAGTAGAGTAGACTTTTGTAATACAATCGTTGAGTTATTAGTGACGGCCAATTCACTCAGCATTGTATTTTATTTGAGATCATTTGTATGTACTGAACTACTTGTCACACATTTTATCAAATGTTGTATTTGTTTTTGTATCTAGTACCTTGTTGAATGTAATTTTAATACCAAATTTACCATTTTCAGTGAGTAGGCCTATATGTTTGAATGTAGGCCCAAGTGTAGTTTTTTATTCCCTAGAACTATGTCAAGATTCATTTGTTGATTTATTAATTTCATCAATCTAGGTCCTGTATTGTACAATCTCAAGTAGGGTTACTGAGGTACATATGTCATCCGTTATTGCTTTTTAAATTATTTTTACTAATAACCACTGTTGAATATATGTTACGTTGTAGAACTCAATTGAAAATATCTTTTTTGTACATTTTTGGGAAAAATTAATTCAACTATGCTCACTTACTTTACTAATTCTCCACACAATTCAACTAGGGTACAATTATTATTTTATTTTTAAGAATAGACCTTGTAGTCATTTGACACAATTATCCTCTTAATTGACCTGTATTTGATGATGTTTACAGATATTTGTGTAGCCAGTGACTATATTGCCATGTTCTTCAGGCCCTATTGAAAAAAAATATGTCATCTTTGAAAAAAATGTATACTCGCATGAAAACTTGACATGAAGTCATTGTTTCCTAATCAAGGCATAGGATGAAAATGAAAGATCGTTTAAAACGATCACCACAAAGGCGATCTTACCACCCCAAAGAATAATTGAATTTAATATATATAGTTCATTCAACAAATTGAAAAATTATAGTAGGTAGTTGAGGAATGAAGAACAATTTAAAAGTTGTGTTTGGGCAGAAAGTTTTCAATCTTTTTCCTGAAAATTCTTCAGTTTTTTCTATTTGCTCCACCTTCTTTTCTTACAAATCTTACTTTCTTCTTTTACTGTACTTGAAATGCACTTGTGTAGGGAAAAAATAACTTTGGTCTTTTAAAAAAAAAAACTTTGGTCTTTCTGAAAAAGAGAACTTTCGTCTTTTAAAAAAATGACCTGTAGGTATTTGGTATTGAACAATTATTATAAATTATGTAATTATAATTTTCTAGTCTCGCTCATACATTCGCGTCTCTAGAATGCACACTGTGAAGTATTATCGTAATAAAAGATTGTGTAACAATCACTGTTTGAACGTGATAGTGTAGCCCGATGATTGACCGAGTTTATTTTTTATGGATAGACTGTTCAAACGTAAACGAAATAAATGTTAATTTCAAATTGTTTAAATTCAACCTTTCTGTTACGGTACCGTACCAAAAGTTGATTTTTTTTTTACAGAAAATTGAATGTTTGTGAAGAAGTTTTGATTTGATATGTGTAATATGTTTGTTTCTGCAAGAAATATTGCAGAAGATTGTTTGTAATGTTTGTGCCCATATTGTATTACAGTTCAACTTTTGAAAACCTTAATTGAACAAGTTGTAGGCTATCCGCTATGAGATTGACCGTGCCAGTAGATGGGAGTAGTATTAGTGTCACCTTCATTGGTGCAATCATCTCGTTAACTATCGGTACTTGCTGGGTACTAGTTCGAAACTATTCCCTGGCAGTTACCTGAACCGTGAAATGGTAACGAGACTGAAAATGATTTTTTCGTTCATGTCCAGATAGCTCAAATGTGTCCAGAAATACTATTAGCTATGTAACTACTTCGCACATAGTCAACTACGTTCACCATATTGCATCGGGAGTATTACCATTTATCTATTTTAATTGTTAGATTCTATGATGTTAATATGTATTGTCATGAGATTTTGGTGTATTGTAAACCTTTTGTTCATTCTTGTCATCAAGTTGATGGGTTTTTGAATTTTATATCGAATGGTTTTGTATGTATGCTCATAATGTAGTTACATTTATGATATACACTAATTTTAGTGATTCGTCAGAATATTTACAAACTATTGTAATCAATTGTGAAACAACTGAAATAAATTTATAACTTGAGTCCCCTCATTTTCTAGACCAGTGAATGATTTGATGCTAACCTATTTACAATGAACACACAGTTTTCTCTCCTACTCCACTTTCTTTGAAAATCTCAGCAATGGTTATTTCCCTCATTTATTGACTAGCTCTCGTCTTCCACTAAGAATAAAAAATTATAGAACGTGCAAACCCAACTTGGATATGACTGGGTGTATGCTTGGATTATAGCTTTCGTCCTAGTGGATTGACAACAGTTTCTGAGCCGAGCAACCAGCTTAATACTAAAAACCAAAAATATGCTGTAACCCCATTATGAATAATACAAATTTCTTCTATATTGCACCATGTTTCCCACGTTCAGTTCTAATTATATACTAGGTCTACTTTATAATCTTTTGCATAACACAGAAGAGCAAAAATATGTGCTTCAACAATGAAGTCTTTTTTTTTTAAACATATCTAGCACAGATCAGAAAAAACAGGCCTACTCTACTCAAACAAGTAAACTTCACAATAATCCCATTCACAATATAATTTGAACTTCTATCACGATGTAATCTGAAAGATTCAACAATTCACCCTCATGCTTCTTAGCTGTGGAGCAAATCTGCATTAAAATTGGCATGAGTTGTTCATCAAAAGAGGGAGTCAAGCTCTTGTTAATTGATTAAATACTTCAAAGGCATATAAAATGTTATGTTGTGTTAAATGTATGTTAACTTATGACCAAGTTACTATTTGATAGTTTAAAATAGAAATTATAGAAAGATACGGTATGCCCAAGTAATATCTATCAAGTAAGTATAAGCCTTTATTTGGTCAATATTAGCATGCCATTGTAAAATATGATACTTAGATGAGCGTAGCAAAGTCTCCATCCCACTCTTATAGGGCTTTGTCTGTGTTTTTTTTTTTTTTTTTGTAAGCACTCCACAGGTTGCAGGGTTTAAGTGATTGACATGAAACTTTTTTTATTCACGCAAAGTCATCCAACTTAGAACTGTATAGTTTTTGGAATGAATCGTTTCAACCGATTTTAAATATGTCCAAGTTTCTGAAAACTCCATAAGAAAAGGCTGGGCAAGAAAATTTGAAAAAATTAAATCTCTCCGAAAAAAAAAAATCTCTGAATGTGTACACATAAATGATACACATAATCACCATTTTGTAAGCAATTCAAACCAGCCGTTTTGAAGAAAAAAATTTAATCAACTGTTTTTATTCATCAAATATTATAAAATTGGAGCAGATTTAGGTTGCTAAGATTCCTTCCTAGATTCGATATTTGCCCAACAATGAACTATTCTTCAGGGTGTGTAGAATACCGGAGTCGATAAAGTAGCAAATGTAGGACAAAGTGTGTAGAATATCAGTCGATAAAGTAGCAAATGTACGACTAATAATGACTAACCTTATTCAGATATCTCGCTCATCTTACAACGCATATCTCGCGTTTCCTAGTATAGAATAAATATACAATGATTGCCCAAAGTAGGCTGTGTTGGCTGTGGTGGAAAGTGGTCTTCCACTCAAACCTCCAAGTAATAATATGGAAGTTGAAAAAAAATAAGTATGAAAAAATATATAAATATAAAAGTGAAAATTAACAATGTCTGAGAACTATGGTAATTATAGATTCTTAGTGCCTAATGGAATTGATAGTTAGTGAGGGACTTGAAATATGATGTTGGGGGGAGGGGGGGCGATTTGTTCAGGAAATAGAATGTCTTGTTTGTGAGTAATGAATTAAGGGAGTATTTGAATGCAGGATACCAGGGCAATGACTTAATGTGATTGGGGAGATTTTTGTACATACGCATTTTTAAAAATACGTTTCAAAAAGTCGACTTGGTCAACAATTAGAAAAGAATACATAGCCTATTTATATTGTATAACAACATCAGTGCTGTCAAAAAGAGCGAGGCTCAGTCAGCTGACCGTTCTTCCACCCAACCCTCCATCTGTGCTTATAAATGAGAAATGAACGATGAATAAATTGATGAACCACAAATAATTGAGCTTCAATTATCTACGGTAGAACATGAATGCAAATGAGGAAACTCCTGTCTGCCTATAAACGTAATAATAATAATGATAAGTTTTTTAATCAGTATAAGTTCTGGGTCAAGTTGTTAAATATCTCTTGTATATATAATAAATAACTTCTTCTCTTCATGCAAATTTGTTCAAAAAGCAAGAGCCTGGCTTTTTTTTAGTAGATTTTGTTTTGGTGGGAATTGATATTTCGCGGTATGACCATTGGTATGAGGGTTCCCAGTCTAGCCAACATCGTTTCTTGTCAGCACGGTGGTTCTTGTTTGCTTGCGCATGCGCACCACATTTGAACTTCGAAGTCAAGATGGAGAATGCAACTGTCAAGAAATCAAAAGAGGATGAGAAACCTATTATTGCTAAAAGTGCATACGATCTTCAGCGGCTAAAGTTGGAGAAGTTGATGAAGAATCCCGTAAGTGAGCTTATATAATTTTTAGAATGAAAAATATCAATAAAATGAGATGGAGAGACATTGATAGTATGGTGACCATAACCTCAAAAAATGTAGATGTAAACAAGCTAGGGTCTAGGGCCCTACATCTTCAGTTATCAAAGCTTTTACAGACTGTCGACAGACAGTAGGCCTAGTCACCAGACTAGGCGTACTTTGTCTATGCCTGCACCACACCCACAGTGTATAATAGGTTAGGTGATGTATCGGGCTATCTCCGTACGTTGGAAGGCTGGTACCAACAGTGCTGCTAGTTCCACCAAAATCCGCGCGGAACGCCACCGTGATAGGAGCCCAGTCACGTGGCCCAGTTGACGTTGACAGTCGCCGTCTTGCCGCGAACAATGATGTACATTTGGTGTGCGCATGCGTAGAGCGTGGCCCACTGGCCTATCACCGTGGTGTTCCGTACGGATTTTGGTGGAACTAGCTGCACTGTTGGTACCAGACGAAGTAACCTGATACATCACCTAACCTATTATACACCGTGACCACACCAATGAGTCTGTAGTATCACCATACTTCACATCATGTTAGTGGGTCTTGCACTCGGAAGGAATGCAATAGGTCAAAATAGGGAGTGCAGTGTTATGGACCACGTCATTTTTGTTTTTATGTAAGTTTTTTAAGTGAACCAAAAAACCAGTAATTGAAATGAACTAAATAAAAGTTGTAACCTTCACCCATTTCGTCAGTAACTGGTGTCGGCTGCTCTCTAGCATTGACAAAATATAAGAATTTCGACCTATTCCATTCCTCCCCAGTGTGAGACGCCATGTTAGTGCCTACATAGAAATCACCTAGTGAGATGAAGTGCGGTATATCTTTAGTTAATCATGATGCTTATACGAGAAATTATTAGACAATGTTAGAAATGTGTTCTAATAAATGAAGCCCGAAATGAAAGAACATGCATTTTTTTTGTCTTCAGAATGTTTACCTCCATTTGTCATATTTGTAGGTCTGTAAGCACGTATAAGTCCACTTTGATGGACATGCAATATTTTGCCAAATTTTGGGAATTTTTTTGTTTGTTCATAACTTGATAATTTATTGAAAAAATAAATAAACTGATAGGCCTACTGAAAGTTTTAGATTTTTTACATTAGCCAGTAAAAGCTGGTGGTGAAAGTGTAAGATTCTTTGGGGTGGTAAGATTCCCCTTGTGGTGTCCCGTTCAAACGATCGTATCTTTCATCCATTGCCTTAATTCCAAGGGAAACAATGATTTTGTATCCAAAAAACATTAAAAATATTAAAAAATACTAACTGTGTGAAGCACAGTAGACCTAGAGTGTCTGAATTATTGTTTATAATACCTTTGATCACTCTCAACTTTCTCACAAACTGACAACACTACGGTACTCGAAACTATTGCCATTTGCCATAGATTTTGATGAACTGACAAGAGTAGGCCCACCTACCATTTTGAAACTTGTTAACATGCATCTTGTATAACATTGAATAAGTATTTACTGTATTACTCAAGTAAATTCTATTGTTCACCATGGTCGACCATCCTGACAGGGGTTTTTCGTGGTTTCCCTCTGTCGTTCAGGTTGATACTGGGATGGTTCCTTAACAACAGGCCACGACCGACTCCTTCCCACCATCCAAAACACCTAATAAAATAACCTTTCACCTCATCATCCCATCATCTCATTCATCATCCACCGACGCCAATAGAATGTAGCCATCAGTATAGTGCATCGTTAAAACCCAATATATAAAAATAAATTGTATTGTTAACTATACAGAATTTGGATCAGGTTATCATTAGACCTCAATTTATGATTTTACTATTCTCCAATTATTTCTAATTTCAGGATAAACCTGTTGTGATACCTGCTCGACCACGTGACAAGAATAATCCACACGTCCCAGATTTTGTTCGAAATGTAATGGGTTCAAGCGCAGGAGCAGGTAGCGGGGAGTTCCACGTGTACAGACATTTGAGGCGAAAAGAATACGCTCGTCAGAAATTTATCCAAGAGAAGGGAGAGAAGGTAAGCAAGCGCACTATAATGCTATTGAATATAGGTACTTTCATCCCTATAATTTACTTAGATCTACTTCAGTTTTGTTGTAGATCACGTGAGATTTAATTCATCATTAGTTCGAATAGAAAATGGTAATTTTTACAATTATAACGTATTACAATAACATTTTTCTACACAAAATATGAAATGCTTATTTTAAAAACAAACCCAAACTGTAAGCTGATATATTTATGGAAAATTTATATCAATAAAAGAACACTTTGACATAGATAAATATATACTTTATTAATTATTTGTTGTCCAAGCCATTTTCAGAACAATATATGTATTATTACTCATTAGTTTTTAGTTGGGGTGATAGGATCGCCCTTGTAGTGTCCCATTCAGACAATCCTACATTTTCATCCTTCACCTTTACTGGGAAACAATAGCTTCATGTCACGTTTTTGATTTTGATTAAAAAAGATTTTCTACAGTCCACGCCTGAAATTGATAAAAACAACGTTAAACAGGCCACTTTCGACTATCAGACAATGGACCTGTATTGTGCTTAGTATATAATACATGCAATACTTCATATATTCAAATAAATAATATGAACAGCAAGAGTCAGTTTTACAAACTCTTAGTCAAGTATTAACTAGACAATCATTAGTCAAGGTACAAAAATATAATATGTACCAAGGGTCAGTTCAAAAAACCAGGATAAACTGGGGTATTTATTTCATCTCATCTCTTGTAGATACAATTATACAGTCTAGGCTAGGTCCTAAATGTTTCTCGCAATTGATGCTTGTAACAGGAGCAACAGTTGAAATGAAATGAAATATATAGTTGACCTTGAGCTTTTGGTCCAGCCAATAAGCAGCCAATAACTCTTCTTCATCTTCTCATAATCTTGGTCTCATTATCAATTATTAATTATCTCAGTATTGATCTTATTCTTGATCTTCCTCGTCGTCTCCTTATTCTTCTTCAAGTAATCAAACTTGAAAATAATAACTCAAGTGACTAAACGTAGCCATTGACTATCTACATGCATCCAAGACTGCACACTTCTAATCCCCTTGTCTACGTGTGCAAGTAAAATTACCCGCAGTCGCAAGCAGAGCGTTCAGCTAAGAATCCCAGGCAAGAATTCAATGTACTTGACAGTAAGCTGAACAGTTGGTTAGTTATAATAACTGCTTGTGACACAAATGCTCATTCTTGCAGCACTTATTATAACGATTATTAACCGTCGGATGCGTCATTGCAGGGTGAAGGGAGTGGGCGTGAGTAGTGGGGGAAGGAGAAGGAAAATAGTTTCATTTCAATATGGCGTGCCATGTCTTGACTCTTGAGGTATATCCTTGGTCTATACGAGAACTTCTTAAAAGTACATTTTCGTGGTAAGGGAACTGAACTCTGACCAGTGTAAATAAATTACGAAGTTTCCCAGCTGTTGATGTATTGTAGTTAATGTAGTAGAAGTACTCACTTAAGTTAGTGACTAGTCTAATGAATAATAATATCAAAGTTGTTACATTTTCATTTAGATCACTGCCAATTTGATCTTGCTATCCATTCTATCCATTCTTTAATTACCGGTACATTGGTTTTCATCATTTCAAAGACACATAACTAGATAATAGATGTGTATTCAATATGTATTCACTCACTATGCATGTTTATTCAGGTTGAGTTTGGACGTGAAGCTAAATTTTGTGCACAATTGAAATTGTTGATCAGCTTTGATAGGCTATCAATATTATTCAATTCAACTAGGGCCTACAGATGAAAAACCCTAAATTTTTAATTGAAAATTCAATTAACTAGAACAATCATCATTTAAAATAGTGATAATGTGAATTATAAAAATACATATTACAAAAAACTATGTAGGCCTAGTGACCAGAACTATTTTTTTTAAATAAAGCAAAATTTGAGTTGCGAGTTGCGAGTTGCGAGTTGGAATCAACGATGGTTTACTTGTAATCCTACGATTTTTTACGATACGACTTTTTTGTAAACTGGAAGATGGAAATAATAATTGAGCCTACTTGATTTATATTAGGTCCAGATTGTATTGTACGTACTTATAAAACTGTCTTTGAGTGTCAAATGAAAAAAAGTTTTCTCTCAACTTCATTCTTAATTGGTTTAATGACCCATCAACAGCAAAGGTTTTATAATAAGTAATGCCTAGCATAATATATATATTTTGTCAATAGGAAATATTAGAGGATGACTACCACCAGAAACTCGAGGATAATAAAAAAGTTGCAGATGAAAGAACTGCCAAAAAAAGAGCTAAACGTTTAAAAAAGAAGCAAATGAGTAAAGTGAAACGCAAGAAAACTAACACTGACGATAAAGCCGTGAAGGAGTCTTCTAGTTCTTCAGAAAGTGAAACTGAAACTGAAACCAATACTGGCAGTGAAGCGGTTAATGCCTAATCTGAACACATACTTTCAACGTAGGTTATTACTTTTAAACAAACGGGTATATTCGTATATGGATACAATTAAAATGTGGAGTAGGTATCTTATCGTAATATCGTAATTTCCTACATCAGTAGGCCCTACGAGATTTCTTCATCTCTTCAACATACACTTGAAAATATTATCAAATTGAAATTCATTGAAGCACGAATTCAACGATAAGAAAGAAGAATCATTGGATGTTTTGAAGGAATATGTAAATGAATAAGGAAGTAAAGAAACTTTCTCTTCTTCAACGTTGATTGCGCAACAATGTGCTAAACGTGAAAACACTACGGTACCAACATGCAGAGCAATGTAGCATTGGCGTTTCAATATTTAAATTTTACGAAGCTATTTTTCCATTATGATGAAATTCTTCTGTTTGTCAATTGTGTGATACAACTGTACCTTGTTAATAAAGTAATGGCCTTGAAACCCCTCCGAGTGGTGTTTACGTACAACACGTGAAATTATATGTGCTGATACTCTACGCGTGTTTTTGACTCGTATCCTGCGAGAATATTTTCACGAGCAGGGAAGCAGAGGTGCGTTGTTCCGACGTGATAGCTGGCATTTGAAGCAGCGAGGTGGCGTGATGTGACGCGGTCATCAAATCGCCTTCTTTCTCCGGCACGACACGTTGGTGGAAACGCGACATCTGCATCTGTAGGGTCTCAAGGTGAAGTGACAGGAGGTCGAGTAGAGGACTGAGATCTTCGCGAGTCACTAGAGTCATCATGTGAATCAGTGTCGAACATATCTGTAATATAAATTCATGTACTGTAATTTAAAAATAAAAACATATATATATTACTTCGTTTGTAATCTTAGTCTTTGTTCTTATCGTTGAAACTTGAAAGTTCTTCAACTTTCAAGTTCGGCACAAATAGCGTAGTCATTGAAACGCCAAAGAACCAAACAATTTGTTCGGTTGACTCAAGTGATTCTGGCTGGATCATTTTTCCTTCAAAAATTTCGAGCTTGGTTCTAGTAGAGTAGCGATAATCATGCAGGCATGTTAAAAGGTAAACAGATACAAAGCTGGAGCATATACCACACTGGAAAGGGAGGCTTTTTTCCCCAACTCTGTCCCTTTGGGAATTTCAATCTTGCACACCAACTTGAAGGATTTATCACTTCTGGAAGATGTAGCTTCATTTCTTATTGTAACCTAACCTTGTCTTGAAAAATCATAGAACACTAAAAAAAGCATAACAACGGTGATATTTGTGGTGGTTAAGTTTGTAGACAGACGACCTTCTTCGTTCGTGGATTTTCTGAATTACTTTTAACGTCGCTGATGAACGATGAAATCAAAACAGAATAAATGCTTCACAACAAAGGCATTCACGTTATCTTTGGGCACTTGTTTGTTTACCTGATTGATGAGATTGTCTTGATGTTTGTATTCGTTGAAGTCCTCCATGTTTTGCGAGTTGTCGAGCCCGTTCATAAGCCCCTCCCATATTTGTATAAAATGTGGTCCATACATCAGTCTAGTAGCTGGAGTAGCTAGTGCAACGGCGGCATTGATTCGCACTTTGAAGTTTTTGAAATTAACTACGAGTCCAGTCAACGTTGAATATACTGACGCCTATAAATAGAAAATTATAATATTCAAATTGACTTCGAACTCATCTATGTTGAGAAATGTGCGTGTGATGATGGTCCAAAAATGATCCACCTAGTATTTTCTACTAGAGGCAAATAGTAATTAAATACTTCAAACTAACCATTAATGCAAGAATAGAAAATTTAATGGATTGGAAAAGTTTTCCAAACTACAATAGATCTTCTTGGTAATTTTCTCTTGAGTACATTTATTACCAGGAATAAGTTTTATTTATTAATTTCATCCATAAGCTCCCTCATGTTGAATAGCTCTTTATGGTAGGCTCAAGTTTTTCACTCAAGTATTTTTTGTTTGGTTCCCTGAAAAATGTAGGCCTACTTAAGAGGTTCCACTATATTGAAGTGGGAAAACAATAAATAAGGGAAAGATAGACCAAGGTTTCACTGATTAACCAACGCGATAACTGAATAACGTACCAAACACGCAGAGTTTTCTTGATAAAGCACGGTATTCTTCAGCATGTTTCCGATAGCATAGCAGGCGTTCCAGCGGACTTTCATGTTGTTTCCGTTGGTAGCGTTACGAACCAACGTGTTAATTGCCTTGTCGGCAGTTTCTCGGAATTGTGCCTTGACGATCAACTCGTTGGTGTACAGCAGTAACAAGTTACCAACACTTCGTACTGCGTTGGAGCGCACCTAACAAATAGTGAAAAACATTACAATATTAGTCCATTAGTACTGTATTTTAATCAACGTCATTACGGAAAAATTTTCTGGATGGTAATCCATCGATGTAACAGGTAGTACTCAAGCTTGCACTCGTATCCATAAAAGAAGGTCATCTATTAACATAACAAACATAAATCTCACCATAATATAATATGTTGTATGGCCTAGGGTATTTCAAGGGTCAATGATTTTTTAATTTTTTCTATCAACATCGAAATTTGATACCGGTACAGAATCATTGTTCTCAATTAAGGCCAAAGGATGAAAGGTATTGTATTGTATCTTCCGTGATTAATTTACAAAGTTAAATTTGTAAACCACATCAGATGATAGAATAAAACGAAACATCATATATAGATAAGATATACATGAAGTGAAATTATCAGTAAATCAATTGTGTAAAAAATATTCGTCTAGGCTATAAAATAAAAGGATCGTTTGGTTGGAGCACAACAAGGGCGATTTTACCACCCCATGATTTTCATGACGAGATTTACGATTAGAAAGTAGAAACAGTAAAGTAGTAAAGTAAACCCTCTTTTATACCCTTTACATTTAGTAAATACCCATTCCAAATTAAAAGTTTTGACTATCAAAATATTCTACCAGTGGCAGCTCGTGTGTAAGTACTCAATTCAATTTGGATAAAAATAATTATTTCATTTCGTAAGATGCATTTTGGAACCATTGTCGAGAAAATACCAATTCACGGCCAACTACGGTACATAATTGCAATAAAAGAACAATATCAATTGTTGAAAGCACATGGCTTCAAAAGCATTAAAAAATCTACACGCTGCTGAACGCTTGCAAGAGCGGAGCAGGTAATGTGTAATACATCTAGCTGTGCTGCATGGCTCGTCAGAGCAGATCATATTTTGTTGGCAAAGAGACTACGCAGTGGAAGGGGATACATGTTTATTTAACCCACGATGCGTTGAGGGTTGCACTGGCTTGCCGTTTCCTTATGGTGTCTTCACTCAACTCTAAATCTCGTTCTATTTCCTGAGTACTTTCCTTGGAATGAACAATCCCTGCTCCAACTAGTGTTGTTTTGAAGAAACTTGATGTCATGCCTACTATTTACCTCAAATATTTGCATCTAACATGCACTGCATATTGGCATCCGAGATAAAGTGGAAGTAAACAAATGTACTAGACATATAAAAAAAAGATATTTACTGATGAGTGATAAGTGATAATGCAATTAAATAGAATATTAATACTCATTTGTACGGGTAAAAGTAAAAGTAAAAACCGCCATGCGAAGTCTTGGTCTTTTTCTTGTAACTGATATTTATAATTGATCATATGAATCAAAACTCTGCAGGGACTAGAACTATAGTTTGAAATACAGCAAAATTTAAATCACAGTTAAAACGAACTAGGGTTCATTATACACGTCTCGAATGCATTGAAAAAGCTGCAGCAAGTTGACCGAAGTTCTTACAATTATTCAGTTGGTTAGACAACCTTCTTTTGTGGAGACAAGTATACAGGGCCGGCCCATGGGCTAGGCTACCTGGGCGATACATTTCCAGGGGCGCAAAAATTAGTAGTTTTTCATAGTTTTTTTTTATTCCACTGCAAGAGGCGTTTAACAAATGATGAAAGTTACCATCGCCGTTGGTCAATCTATTCAGAGAAATCAGATGAAGTTTTTTGCTTTTGAGGCAAGATTTTTGACGAAAGTATGCATTGCCAGAGCAGTGCTATAGGTCAGAACGGTTTCGATGATTGCAAGTTGCAACAGCATTGAAGTTGACTGAACCTACATGAAAACTCCCCACATCATTACAAATAATAATTTGAGTAGAGTTAGTGGAAAACTAGGATCGCGTTTCATCTCAACTTCACCCTTGAATTTATGAAATCTACTCGTATGTTGCCCAGGGCACAAAAACATCACGAGCCGGCCCTGCAAGTATACATACCTTATCATTATCCTGTGAAGCTGTAATGCTGGATGCCAAAAGTTCTAGCAGTAACGTATCTGGGATCTCTTCCATTTGTGCTTTGCTATTCAAGACGAGCGCGTCGCTAAGGTTGCCAAGCGACCAAGAAGCTTTCACTCGGACACTAAGAGATTCATCTTTCAAGGCACGAATCACTGACTCGGCAGTATCAATCACAAAATGAATGTCCTACAACAAAAATAATTCGTAGAGGAAACCAGCATTAGTCTAATAACAGTGATTGAAAAAAAAAGAAAAAACAGTAGATTCCAGTATTTGGGTTGATATGTTGGCAGACATATACATCATATATCTGTCAGGCTCTAGTTTTGTGGAAACAGTGAAACCTCTTTGCATCATTCCCGGATCCATCGTTTTCCTGCATGTATCATTCATTATTTAATTGTAATTGTAGTTTATTTGTCCATTACATCACAGTACATAAAAATACATTTTTATAGGATATCGGACTCGTCAAGTACATAAAACATGAATAGTGCTTCAATTGAAAGTTTTCTCACCCCACTCCCATATACTCAATGTTAAATTTTCGTGGATGGATCGTTTTCCTGCATAGATGGTATTATTTTCTTGGTCCCTTGAAAAACGATGGATGGAGGTTTCACTGTTGATCAACAATCAGGACTGAGAGCCATCAGTTTGAGCATAATTTTAAAAAAAATTGTCTTACTATCAAATACGGTACAGTAGTTTATTCTCAGCCTTTTAGGAGCCCTTTCGAGACTAGTGGTGCTTGAGCTCTAATATTATAATATTTTGGTTTCTAACAAGCCCGTAATAGTTGGCGTATGTACAGTACTAACTACAGTAGAACCTCTTTAGTAAGTTTCTCTTTAGAACATTTTTCACCTTGGTAAGTTTCATTTTTTGATCCCATGTGTAAGCTCCCACATGTTGAATAGTTTCTTTAGCAAGTTTTTCACTTTGGTAAGTTTTTTCTGTCTGGCCCCCTGAAAAACGTACTAAAGAGGTTCCACTGTATAAGAGAAAAATACGAATTCAATCATAACTAACCTCTCTCAGAACTGGGAAAAGAATACACATCGCCAATGCACGAACAGACGATGACCTCACGTTGTGGTCTTCATCTTGACAGCAACCGAACAGTATCGTCACAATCAATATTTGTTTGTCACGTTTCAATTCCTGAAACACATCTGAACCAATACTCGCCAAACAGTCGCAACCCACAGTACGGAGAGTCGTATCGTCAGCATTCTGAATCATCGACGTGACTGGCCGAGTTAACATAGTCTGCCAGAATTCTACGGAAGTATCTAGCGTAATAGGTTTAGGAACGGTTGTGCTTTGGAGACTTTGCTGAATGGAAAGTCCAATACCTTCGATGACATGACCGACATGTCGATGAATGACGAGATCCGTATCGTTAGCGGCAAATTGAAGTACTTTCACGACGGCACTCAATTGCGTAGCTATTATCGGGGCAAAAAAGATTTTCGAAAGAACTGCGAGAACTTGCAAGGATTCGATTTTAACAGGAGTAGCAGCAATAGTCTGGGATCTTGACCCTTTTTCTATGTCACTTGGGTCAGACAAAATATCTAAACAGTGCTGCAATAACCAAGACATTTGATTCGTTGATTCAGTCATTGGGCTCACATCATAATCTTCGTCTTCCATGTATTCATTTTCCATCTCATCCAGTAAATCGTAATCCAGTTTTTCCGTTGGTACTTTTTCATTAGTTTGCGTAGCTGATGCTTGGTCTTGTAATGAACTATGTAAGGGTTTACCAAGCTGTTCGGAGATTTCTGGCACGGATGGTTCTACTGTTGCAATGGACCCAAGCACGGTTAAAGCAGCGACATGTACATTTGAATCTAAAAAATGAAATAACATGGAATATATATATACAACTATGAAATTTAAATACTGCAAGTTGATTTACTACAAGTACGATAGTTGATGATAAGTCAATGTCTTTTTGAACATCCTTTTTGATAGAAACTTGGGCATACACAGAAATATCGTTACATTTTCAATCAGAAACATTTTTATATTAGACTATGAATATTTATAGGCCCTATTTCAAAAATATTATAATGGCCACAATATTCTTTTTTTTTCATTGAATAAGGACACAGATTTTGGGGTATCATTCACATGGGTCAATACAACGACGCAACGTTTTTTTATACACAGTTAATTATCAAACACAGATTTCTTCAACTCTCACTCACTCAAATTTAATTCTAGCACAGCACAAGCTGTATGATTCATAAATACACACTCGCCTACCCTTATGTTTGAGAAATCCTCGAACATTACGTATTATCTTGGTAATGAGCCCAGCCTCCAGTCGATGGTACGGCGTGTTTTGTACGAGCGCAGCGATGCACTTCAACAGGTGCGTGACAACGGGCGTAGAATGTTCGGCAATGAGCGCAAGACAGAGCGAACGATGTAGTTCGTTGACCATGTAACCGAGACTGATGGAGAAGGGTGTGAACGAAGTCGACGGCTTTTTGCTGTGTTCCGCTTGCAACAGGTAGAGACGTGAGCCGAGGAGAAGAGAGGTGACCACGTTGAGGACGGCCATGCGGCTACGAGCGGATGGATCTTTCAGGAGGCAGGTAATGAGCGTACGGGTCTGCGGGGTAGAAGGGCCTGCGGGTAGTAAGCTGGACCAGTAGCCGAAAAACACTCTTCTCTCTGATAACTAAGAAATGAAAAAAGGGTTGATTACATTTTTTAATCATGTTGATTCATTCATAGGACCCAACCTGTCAATTCAACAGGCGTATTAAACTGACTTGTGTTTTACAGCTACTAATTGTATTTTTCAATACTGTAGTAGGCCTACACATTACAGTAAGAAGTATCGTCTTCGACTCCTCGTTACTTATTTTAGTAAGTGCAGCTGAAGATACTTGATTTGCAGGTAGTAAACCGTGCGACACAATTTTATAATTGCGCAACCAATTTGTTGTTCACTAAATTGTTTGTAGGTCCTCCTCTAGCGTGCAAGTTAGGGTTCGAGTTCCCCGTTGAGATTCTAGCTGTCATTTACACTAACAATAGAAAGACAAGCAACAAGTGTCAATACTCCTTGGGGGTTAACCGGAACCCAAGATCCTGTGCTGCACTTGAATAACCAAAGACTAGGGTATAGGCTTAGGTATTTATAACTAGGAAAACGTGGGATTTGCGTTGTGAGATGAGCTTGAAAGTATATAAATCTAGAATGAAAAATAAATTGTCAGCTCAATTTACATCCACAGACCTTGCTTCAAACGTTTAAAAACCCTACTGGAATCAATTATGTCATAGCCTTCAGCTATTTCATTCATTACTCATTTTAATCGTTCTGAATTAATTGATGACTCTTGTTGCTATAAATTTGATTTGTTTCCCTCATTAGCTTTGATTGATCAATGTGAAAATGCGTTTAAAATGCGTTTTTTTCGATATTTCTCATCCGATCGTTGCAAAAATCTCTTAATTTAAAGTGTGAAATAGTCTTTTTTGGTGAGAATTTTAAAGCTTTTGAAGAATTCTTGTTTTTCACGTATTTACCTTCCGGGTTATTCTTAAGGAGATTTTTAAACTTGCCGATTTTTTTTTCGTAAAAACCGTTGAAACGATAACGTTGGACACTAAATTCACTGTGCTAAATCTGTTCATACGTGATCTCAAGTATTCCTTGGATGTGAAGTGTAAATAAAACTATTGTACATTGAAAACCAGGTTATTATACTATATTGATTAAGATTTACGCTTTAGCTTTCAAATCAAGACTATATAAATACACCAGTACATGTTCATATTCTGACTGACCTTGATGGTTGAAAGCAACAGAGTCAATGCTGCCTGTCTCACTCTGCCTTGGTTGTTACGAATCTTCGAAGCTTGTCCACCTTCTGTGTCAGAGAAGTCCGACTCGCTAGTTTTCAGCCACTGAGGATACAAGACGTTGGATTCGGATACGCTTTTATTATTGTCGGAAGTGTAAAGGCGGAAGCCTGCACTGGCAATCTTTTTACCCTCTTGATTCTCATTGCCATCCTCCAAACAGATTTTACTGTTCATTTCAGATTTCTTCTTATGCTGGGATTTGCGTTGCTTCTTTGTACGTGTACTCTGGAAATGTATACAAATTTATAAATCCAGAATTAAACGAGTTTTTTGATTGAATATCATTACTTTTAGTATATTTTCATTGTCTGTTAAATAATAAAAATTCGTGAAATTTGAAGGTTGTATGTCAAATGATATTGGAAATTTGGAATATTCAATATTTGAATCAATATATCTCAAAATTTAGCCCAGTTAGCCCATCATTTGTTTTGATATATAATTATCCAGCACATCAAAACAATTCAACTGGCTCAACTGACTGAGACTCATAATTATTTCATTAGGGCTACTAAGAACTTATTCTGATGGATATATACAGGCCCTACTTAAAATTGGACACGGAGTGAATTTAGGAGAACAAAAAACAATACCTCTTCATTAGCCACCATACTACATCAGGGAGTCTACTTATATGATAAATTGTGTACATACTTTACTACCTTTACCAGACGCTTGACCAGTACTTGATCGAAGTTCGCTTTGTCCAACTCCAACATGGGCAGAAAAGATTCGTTGTGGAATCAATCCAGAATGTCCGGGCAATCCGTACAACATGTAAGCCTTAACAACACCAAGAAGATCTCCCAGATTTTCGCTCAACAAGTCGGGGCTTTGCTGAATCACATTTTGTATCCCTTTCATCGAAACAATTAGTATTTTGCAATAGTTATTCTCATCCTGTTCAACAACTCGTTCATAGTTGAACTGCTTGATGAATATCTCAAGGCATGTTTCCAGATAGGTACACTTCTCTTCGTCATCTATTTTTATGTCTGCATTTAAAAAAGTCAAAGACTCGAGGCACTTCACAGTAGCAAGATGAACTTCCCATGGCAAAGCCAACTTCAAGTTATTGCTTTTTATTGGATCCAAAAATGACATGAACACTGTATTTGGTCCCAACAAATCCTTTGTGTCATTTGCAATGTTATTCCCATTTCCTTTGAGGATAGCATCTAATGCTAAAAGTATATCTAATAGCGCAATATCAGCGCAGTACTTTAGAGATTGGATGATCCAGTTGATGGCAACTGCCAGAGTTTTTCCTTCCACCTTGACTTCTTGTTTTATTACGAGATTTGAAATTAACTGGCATCCCTTAGCGACTAAGAACGTATCGTTTGGTGGTACTATGGAGCAGCATTGGTTTATAAGAAGAACTGCAGCCTGTATAACAAATAAACATTTCATATATGAATTGGGTGAAAGGGAAAGAAAGAACAGCAGCTCACCAAGATTTATGAGCAGAGGAAGGCCTACATGTAGTGGGGAGCCCGTATATAGAACACAGAGATGAAATGAAAAGTACACAAGAGATTCTGACGTTTCGGCGATTGCCTTGGTCATAAACTTTTTAGTACCGGTATGTACTGTAGTTACATCTAGACAACTAAACCATTCTTGAATAAATAACTAAGTCTATTCGAGTTACAGCACTAAGCCAGTCAACAACAAAGATATTTACTACCGGTACCGGTATTCATCTGATTGCAATACCATAGAATAAAAATGTGGGAAGGTTAACATTTACCTGACAGTGCTCCAGATTAATTTTTTTGTGAATTTTAAATAGCCTCAATTTTGATTGCAAGATCTCTATGGTCGACACATATTCAACAGGTTGTTGGGCAAAGTGGTGCAAGGGTAAATGTCAGTGCAGTTGTCACACCCCAAGTTAGAGGATAGCCTACAACCTGTTGACATATGTTAATCCTATATGTGCCCTCTGCACTCTTGTGAACAGCTTCATATTTATAATAAATACCTGAGCACTTTTAACCAGAGGATAAATGTTCTTCCAATCATATTATTTAATGATGACCTACTCACAACTACTGTCTACAAGACAGCTCTAGAACAAGCCAATTTTAATATATTTTCAAGCTTGAAAGCTTTTTTTTTCTTGTATCCATTAAGATTTAGGACTGAAATTCGAGCACCAATTCCCATTTGGCCGCTACATATTTTTATTGCGACGCGTTTCTTTGATCCACACATTTTTTCATCCCTTCAGCTCCTTTGAATCCCAAATGGTCTAACTGTCGGAAGTAGGTTACAGCGATTGGTTATTGAACCCAGTGTCCTCTGGAATAACCGAATAAGAAGTGGGTTGTGGTCAAAAGTCACTTGACAGTTGATGAAAATCATTTCATCCATCATTAAGTCCTATCGAAGTTGATCAACTTTGAAAAATGATTTCGGGCCAAAAGACGCCACCTATTCCGGTTGTGTTCTGGATTGTGATTGGACAAAAGACAATTTCGGTCCAAAATCATGACAGACGACAAGAAAAAACACAGAAGTGGGAATCCTGCTTAATCACTAAAAAGGGTACAATATTATACAAATAATAATTAGTCAGTACATATTCTTACAGCAGAGTTGGCAGTGATTACAGACTTGAAGTCTAACGCATTCAATTCATCAAACAGAATGTTGATTTGCTCTCTGTCGCCTTCACTTCGACCATGTAACAATCTTGTAAATTTTGATGACAATTGTTGAAATTTCATACTTGTTGGTTCACCCGAACTACTTCCCAGCATCTTGAAATATTGCTCAATTTTAAATTACTGCAAACATGAGATTGATTTTCTAATGGACATAACCTCAAAATAAAATAATGACGTTTCCCCGATGTTCTCGCATGTTACATCTATAACTTATAACTTGAAGCTAATTACACACACACACCACACAGTATTGGGTACGACACATTTTTGAACACACATTTAATTATTTCAAAGTATTATATCAATCGGACAGTCAGTAATACATTTATTTGTGTAAAAATCTAGGACCTGAAGATACGAGTGTGAATAGTAGAGTTCTGTCTTGCCGACATTTGACAGTAGTTCCAGATTTACTACCGAGCTCTGATGGTAAAAGTATACACTTTCAACAGAATCCCTGGTGCTAGCACCGTGCACTAACAGATGAACCCGTTCGGCAGGGGCGGGGCGTCGATCGCCAGTGAGCTTTCAGTTCTTGAATCTTGCTGTGTTGTGTGCACTGTCAAAAATGAAAAAATGAGCAAGTGTTTGCGAGAGTGAAGTTTATACTATCAAACAAAGTGATTTCAAATGTTAGGGTCATTTGTAAACACGTAATACTGTTGAACGTTGCACTATATCCATGTTTTTTTGAGAATATAATGCTGTAAGAAGGTGTTTTTGTTAGATTTGTGAGTGGAAAAGGAGGTGAAAAAGAAAAGCACGCAAAATGGCCGATCTTGAGGCTGTACTCGCGGATGTGAGCTATTTGATGGCTATGGAAAAAAGTAAATGTACTCCAGCAGCCAGAGCAAGTAAAAAGATAATACTTCCAGATCCAAGGTAAAGAAAGTGGGAAACTACACCAAGTTTATATGAACGCATGTCACTTTATATGGCCACCCGAGATCGCGCCATTCGCTCCCTCTGTCCAAATTTAAAGGTCTCCTCTCACTTCAGAGATGTCTATTGTCTGACGTTTCCAGTCAGCTGGGTTAGGCTAGACAGAGAGGTCTAGGCTACTTGTCGATGTTGACAGGCTGTCTGTAGACATATCAAGTAATTATTCAATTGAATAAATTACTGTGATAAGTAAACAACCTTTATTACGCAGATATTATATTTTGGATTTTACAGTGATTTGCACTCTGATGAGTTACCCTTCGTCCCCCATTATGTTTGCAGTGAAGAAAAATTGCATGCCCTACGCTAGAATACCTGCTGACAGCTCTGTTTTTTTTATACCTTATGTGTTTCGTAAATCGTTTACAAAAACATTGTCTTGATAGATCACTGTAAAATAGTTATTTGAATCATGATCAATGTAGGCATGATTCAGTTATTACGAGGCTGCAGAGCCTACTTGTTTGTTTTTTGTGTGCAACAGGTAGGCCTAATTATTAGAATGATTATTACATTTGCTCTCAGTCACTCAGTACCGCCCTAAGTTTATAGGACGCAATATATTTGTTGCGCCCATGTGGTCTAGCCAGTTAATTAAAAATAAGAAAACTACCAGAAATCTACCAATGGTTAATTTGAAAAGAATTATATGTTTTCATTTTAAATGCAGTGCAATAATTGTTTGTTGACAAATTATTGCATCCTTAAGAAGCGTTGTTTTTGTCGTTATCTTACGAACGAGATAACGTAAAGATTCAATTAAAAGGATTACATTAATAAAGCAATTAACCGTATCGTAATAGTAGAATTCGTGAGCGCTGAGTGAGTGGCCTTGTCGCATCGACAAGACGAAAAAAAAATAGTATATTTCTGTAATAGGCCTATATTATATTATGTCTATTTTAATTATTTCTGAAATGTATGCCCCAGTTCCGGGACTTGGAGAAGATTGATATGAATTCATGTCCGGAAATGTACATATGTGTAATTTGTTTTCGTAAAAATAGCTTCGTGACGGTTTTAATCGAAGTAATAAGAAACTGCAGTCAACTCTATATTGATCATTTTTTTAAATTATATTACTTTCTGCACCACTGGTTCATTTTGTTACCATATTTTAAATAATTAGTAATTGTATGATATAATAATAATGTCTTTATTAATGTAATCTAATCCTATATATTATATACAACAATAATCATCTCGTATTGGATTTTCTTCGTCGACGTTGGCGAAACCTAGATTCCATGCGAGTCGGCACTCCTGGGCGACGATGTTAAGTGATCGAGTAGACAGTCGATCGTTTGTCACTCTCTTGGAACCTCCAACAAATATTACATACCGTTATCTCAATAGTATAGGTTTTACTACCGTACTCGTTTCTACAATAGTAGGTAATAGTATATATGCCAGGGTACGATAGCAGAAGAATTGTTTGGTGATATAAACACAATTTGCGGGACATTGTTGTCCACTAATTACAACAATGCATCACGTCATGGGTCATTGGATTTCCACTAAAGCATAGACACGTCTAATAATGTAGTAGTAGTAGTAGTAGTTTCATTGATTGAATGGAAATGTTGTTTTCACCAATCTATCATGTTGTCAAATAGTAACCCTCAATTACTTGTGTTAATTACTGGTATAGGTTTGACAAATTGACAGACTTGACGTTGAATGTAACTTTCATCTTAAATGAGATGTTCTACATTATTTTTACTCACCAAAAACACATGATGGAATTTACGTCTTGATTGTTGACTGCGGTTGACTGATTGTTGGTTGTAGAAGGGAAGTTGAGTCATAATGTAGTAATACCAACATGCTTCATCATAATATAAAGAAGGTTTACCCACTCCCATACTAATCAAATGGACGGTATTTGTGGTTTCTTGCGGTCAGTTCAGAGCCAAAGTCCCGATTGCCTGTCGCGATTTAGCGGATTCTCTTGTGAATTAGATTTAGATAAGAGTGGCTGAGGTACCTGTTCGTTATACAAGCGATAGTTGCGCTATAGGCAATCGGGACCCTGGACTCGTTTTCTTCACTTCGAAGACGCGAGCTGGAACACCTTTATAAATACATTAACGAGATTTTCGTGGTTAACTGTATTTAAAATACTGCCAACCCAACTTTCCACGAAACCTTCATCATTTATATTGTTCGATTCAAGGTATGTTTGAAAGTTGATCCAAACTGTTGATTCAACTCTTGGAGCGCGGGTACATATTAAAAAGAAGGCAACGCTGAAGAGCGTGTACCGGGATAAAGTCGACTCGGTCGTGTGACATGGGCTTCGGGGTACTTATGATTGGACGGTTGTGAAATGCGGTTAGGGTTCAAGTATAAGGTTGGACACCCAAACCCATGTCACACAACCAAGTCGACTTCATTCCGTTCAGGCGCCTCAAAATTGAAGCTGATTCCGTATGAGCCCTATCGAGCTTTCATGTCATTTATCCTATAATTTCTGTTGTAGTAGGTTCATATCAACTTCGTATGACATGAATACAAGTTAGACAAGACTTGAATATTAGTTATGTTACCTTGGATTATAGCTATGTGTATATATCGTAACCGCAGCTACACGACTGCCATCTATTATTTAAGATGTTACACATCAAAGTTTAACGTTAATAATGTTATGTAATCCGTTGTGATACAATTTGTGACGTACGCGCTCTGGTGTATAATGGTTTCGTTTGCTTCAACTATTTAAAAATTATTCAAAGTAAAAACTCCGAGGCATAACTATTTTCAAACAGTCCTGTTGAGCATTGTTAGTTTTTGGTTCGTTGAAATTAGGTTGGTATTCTGGAATGGTAAAATCGCCCTTGGGGTGCCCCGTCCGAACGATCCTAGCTTGTCATCATTGGACTTTATTTGGGTACAATGAGTCAATGTTCGAGTCAATGTTATCGATGCTCAATAAAATCAGAAAAATAATAATAACAATAACAATTTATTCACAGTATACATTGTGGTATATGTTATGTTTCATCATTTACAGTATAATAAAACCATGTTATTTTACAGGATAAAATTCTTTCATATTATATGGCTCCTTATCTACAAGATAACGTTCCACATCACGTTTAAAACAATTCATATTTTCCATCACACTTAGCTCCTTAGGTAATAAGTTAAAACATTTGGCACAGTCAAGTCCTGCAGTTTCGAATAAAGCACTTCGATGATGTACCGTACCTCGAGTGTTGTGTGAATGATTACCATCTTTTTCAAAAATACTTGAATGAGAATGAACGAAGCAAACTAATTCCAGAATATAAATGGCTGTGACAGTTAAAATATCGAGCTTTTTGAACATTCCTCTACAGCTCTCAAATCTATTTAGATTAGACAATAGTCGTACACCATACTTCTGAAGTATGAAAATTCTATTGATGTCTTTCTTTGTAGCACCACTCCAAAACACAATACCATAACGTGACAGATTCAAAGTTTGCCAGGTACATCATTCTTAATTCATTCAATCCTAGAACCTTCTTCAGTGATCGAAGTTTGAATAAAATTTGTTGGTTCAAGTTATCAATTAAAACATCCACATAAGTTACCACCTGCCCCAGTCTTTCTGGAAATATATTTATAGTCAAAGAACTTTGCAAGACTGACATTTCATTATGTCATTTTCTTATATTTTTTATATATCATTATAAAATGATATACTAATGACTGAAATGAGCAATTGTATTTATACATCGACAACTTGTTGGAAATTGGCCTATAGTTTTTCCAAGAATTTTGTAGCACTGTGACTGCCCATTTTGTCATTTTCTTACATTTTTTATATATCAAAATGATACTAATGACGGAAATGAGCAACTGAATTTATTTACATCGAAAACTTGACATCACTATAAAGTCATTAAGTATACGTTTATCACGCTGTCGGGAAACGGTTCAATCGAACCGATTCAGCCTGAAACGGTTTTATAATGTTAATTGATGTACAGCAAGTAGACTTTGAGTAAAAACGATTCGGTTCCAACCCACTTTATGTGATTTATCCCTGTCAAATCACGTCTGAAATGTGTGAAACAATCAACAACGGTTCGTAGGGACGTGCCTGTAACTCTATAAGCAAATAACAAGGGGGTGTGAATAGCCAAAATTATAGCCGGCGTTCTATCGATAAACTGTTTTTTCTATTTATGACTAGAACGATTCAGAATATCGTGAAAAACGTGACATATTCGAATCGTTTCCTTCTAAATCGATTTAGCTAAACAGTTCAAGAGTGTATACTGGAATAAAGTATACTCAGTTGTGTAGCATAGGCTTGGGGGTACTTTTCAATGGATGGTTTTAAAAGTTGTCAGTGTTTCAGGTAAAGTTTGACACCAAACCCCATGTCACACAACCTATTATACTCTATTCCGGTATACGCTCTTCAGGCGCCTCTCCCAGTTGTGCGATGAACGTATAGTGAAAGCAGCTCCATGATCAAAGTTCCTCAATTGGAGTCAAGTTTACCGGGGCCCCTGAAGAGCGAATACTGGAATACTACCAAGAGTGAACTTTGGCTTGGCGTGTTTACTTGAAAAAAGGATGTGCTTATTCGAGGAAACGATCGAAATCTACCAAATAAACCTAACCATAGCTCCTCTGTGCTCCAAACAATTCTCCGAAATAGTAGCACCTACGGCATTACACGCCAAGCTCTCCTCCACTCTTAGTATGGATCACTATTGCAGTATTCGCTCTTCAGCGCCCCGTCCCCAGTTTGCCAAAGTAAGATCGTTTGGACGGGGCACCACAAGGGCGATCCCACGGTAAATGTTAGCCGACTATGACACTTGTTCGCTCTCCAGTCTTGCAATGACTTGTTTCTTGTTCGCGATGACATCGGCGTCATCATCACGTACATCACGTGTAATTGAGGTTAAATAGCATTTAGCCCCTTCTCTCGATCCAACACGATTGTAATCCAAGCCCGAAGCTGTTGAGTGCGTCATAACATACGTCGTCTTTCGTCGCTCTGTTCCAGCTTACGAGTTGTAAATTGTTCAAATGATTTTATTGTTGACGTAGAAGATGATAAAATTTTTAACAAGAGAATAGTTATAGGCCTACCTGTACTCACGAGAGAATAATCGATCATCGTTTCATTATCACCTGCTCATTCGTACCCCCGTATAGCCAAGCTGTTGGTGGGGTCGTTAAGCAGCATTGAAATTAAAAACATGTAGTGATGATAAGTGAACGTTTACAAAAACTCATGCCTTATGCTGGACGCGAGCCCACGCCCGACCTGACTTCAGTTCCTAACGTAGTGCGATAGTTGACTGAGCCCCGGGGTCTATTACTGAATATTTGTGAACATTTTGGTAATAACTTAATCTCGCTGCATCTCGATTCAACGTTGCGTTTCTTATCGTCAACGTCGTCCTGAAAATCATAATACCCTAAAAATATACCAGGGTCCGGATTCACAAAGAGTCCTATCTTTGGGACGTCTCAAGTTGAGACCATTTTACTGAGTTGGGACTTGAATTGGTCCTAACTCAGTAAAATGGCCCCAACTTGAGACGTCCCATGCAAAGATAGGACTCTGTGCGAATCTGGGCCCAGCTATACAAATTTAACGGCGATATTTGTAATGTTGGTAGATAACCCTATACCGGTAGCTTCTTTCGTGTGTCGAACTTGATACTGGCCAGTTTTGGGGTAAATTCGCGATTTGACCATTTCTGAGAGAAACCATCTCGGATTGAATAAGAAAGATGGTACCGGTAAAGAAAAAACTGGAAACAAAAATTTCAAGTTTTTTTCTGATTGTTTGAATTTATCGAATAAAATACGAAATGTAAACAATAATGGACAATATTCCAGAGTTTTATATATGCAGGCCTAAATCAGTTCAACTATTGTGAAGAAACACAGGGAAATATATTTTTTCCAAATCAATTTCATCAATTAAACCCTGAACATGATCATAAATATACAATCAATCAGAGCTGCATAACGAAGGCAAAGAGTTGGACTCAATAGTTTCAAAGTCAAGGTGTGTAGCTTTCGAATTTATCTCATTCAAATATATTACGTGCTACGTTTGTTCAGTAATTTATAATACATAAAAGAGAGCGAATTCTTATTAATAATTCTTAGAGAATTCTTTATTGACATCGAACGCTTGGCACAAAGTCAAAGACACTTTGACAATCGTCTATGGGAAGTATAGACCAATAGCAATACGTCTTTTTTTGACACTGTAAGATCGTGTGAACGATGTATAACCGCAAAGACGATCGATCTTACCATACACCACCTCACCGTAACACTTGCTCCATGACACCGGCAGGTGAAGGTATAGATAGGACCTCAGTTCGATCCCCACCGCCGTCCATCTTCGCTATGGTCTTTTGTGGTATGGTATATAAGTCGTCACAGAAGAAACTGGAGTTTATTTTTTTATTTTTTTATTATTGGTCACACATTATATATACATTATTACAGAAACACTCATCATAAAATCCTACTAAGCCAAAAATGCTGGCTCGACTGTAGGGATAAAGATAATATGATTTTTGGACAAATCGTGTTTCTCTTCTACTGTTATTGAAAACAAAAATTAATAAATACACAAAGAATATAACTTGGCATAGCTTGAGAGTAGTTTGAATTCACTCTTAGTGATACCAAAACAATTTGTTGAACCATAACATTGAAGGTGCATTTGCTTACAAAATTGTCAGGACCCTAAATGAGTAGGGCCTATAAAATATTAACTGGCTTTTTGAAGTTTGTGAACATGCGTTGATAGATCCTCACCAAATCTGTTTACTCCTCGGCGATCACACGTAGGGCTCAATACTCATATGTAGGCTTCTGTCCTCTTTTGAAAAGTGTTTTGAAATTGCCCTAATTGAAAAGTATAAATGAGTAAAGATGTTGAAAATTCCATTGAAAATTTGCATTGAAAATTTCTAATGTTCAAATCGACAGAAATCCAATGACTTTATTTAGAAAATTACTGCGAAAAAAATCGATTGGGATGAATTAGATGTATTCATTCAATTCCATTAAATTTACAGAAAACTTTTCAATGAATTAGAAATTTTCTGAAAATTTCCATTAAAAATGTCAATGAATTTGCATTGAAAATTTCCAATGAATTGAAAATTTTCAACGTCCCATCACGGCTTGATCGACCACTTGATGCGACATTAAAAGTGTACTCTTAAATGCGAGCCAAGTACCAACAGTACAGTTACTCGTTCAAGTGGCCTCGAGTAACACGTGACTTCATGTCACTTGTTCGTCCCAAATGTTCGACTTTATCTTCGAGGTATTATGTTCTACTAATCTATATATCCATTTTATGAAATGTAAGCCTAACTCGTCCTCAATTTTAAGAGATTTATATCAAAAGTCCGAGGGGTCAACAACTCCTAAAATCGGGTGTACACACACTTGTCATGACATCTTCCTAGAATCCCTTGAAATCCTGTAAAATCTCCCTGAAATCTCTTGGAATCTGAAATTAGGTGTATTCACCAAATTTACCAGTTGTTTACCCCTCGCAAAAGTATCCGATAAAATAATATGAAATGTATAAAAATGTCGGGCATGGGTTCGAGTCCCGCATAAAATATGGATTTTTGTGAAGATCGTGGCCACCCTCGGTAGCTCGGTCAGCTGAGGCACCGCTTCAGAAACTGAAGTCACCGTTGGGCTTGGGTTCGAGTTCCGCATAAGACATGGGTTTTGTAAACGTCCTTTCACTTATCATAACTCATCGTTTCATAATCACCTGCTCGTTCGTACCCCCGTATTACCTAGCTGTTGGTGGGGTCCTTATAAGTAAACGGTGGTCATTCTCATCATTTATGTGTCACACACTCGTACGTACCTCCTCTCCTCAAAATAACGTGCTGTTAGTGGGGTCGTTACAAACATCATTGAATTACATACGGAAATCCCTACCATACAATGTTGATCATGTATGGTCAACACAAAAATTGTAAATAATTGTATACGGTATACATTTTTTAACTTATATAAAATAAGATTGTGTGTACTTTTTTCATGATTTCACGTTTTTTTACACAGTAACAAAACCAAAATGCAGTGCAGTGCACTTGCACTGTTTTAAGAAGTCTAATGCGAAACTCCCAAACATTAATGCTGTTCGATAGACATAGCAATGAAATAGATGGCATGTCAATTTGAATGGGTATTTTGAGTGAACATATCTGAAGTTTTCATAATGGAAAGAAATGCCCAAACAGAAACATTGACGATTTTTGTTTTTAAATCGATATCAACAGTTTTAAATTGTATCAAATCAGATGTATCTCTCTATCCATGTCTTTGAAATTAATTTGTAACATCTTATACCGATACTTCAGAGCGTAAAATGTATACTATATCTTGAGACCAACTTTTGTGTAGGCTTTTTAAGGTACCGTATAGGTATAAGGTAATGAGCTCCAAGTTTTTAAAAGCACAACCTTGTAGTTGTTTAGCTGGGTAGGCCATGGTTAATTGGCAACTCTGCTCAAAAATATTCCTCATTTGTAAACAAATCGATTGTGTATAGCTTTTGATTTGACACTTATTAGGCATCCAACTCGATGGTCGAGCAAATGAGGAGAAAACGATTTGATAAATGATGGGATAATACGTAACACAAGGTGTGGTGTAACACCTCGATGAAAATGGATTGGGATTTTAGTGACGTGTATAGGCTTACTGCGTCTGACTGTTCGCAAGAGTGAATCTAATGAACAAATTGCTACGTGTACGAAGTCAGTAAATGGTAATAAATATATGTACCAATAGAACGCCAAGACTTTATGAAAGTACTGATAGGTTCTATCTATAATGTGGTGCCCAAAGATATGAATTACCACTATCTTTATGCTACGTTTCAAGCCTCGAGCGCTTCTAATTATTTTGCCGGTATAGGCTACACACAAAAAAAACGGGACAATATATATATATGTAATTAATATATTTATATTGTGTGTGTGTGGGTGTGTGTGTGTGTGTTCGAGTCCTACATAAACTATATTTTTAATTTTTATTTTCAATTTGATCTTGTTATTTATGTCCAATTGACTCTCAGTCACGTGTCCCATGAACAATACATAATTTGACGAATATTTTAACAAATGTATTGAATGAATAATTAATGAGAATTGAATTGAATAATTGATTAATTAAATTGATAATAAATGTATTGAATATTAATAAATTTATAATAAATTGATGCTAATTAATAAATGAATAATTTAACATTTCTTTGCTGGAAAAATATTGTTAAAATAGTCCACCAATGAACCATCTCACAGCTCGGCCAATATTCCCATTGGTCTGACTGATATTTTTAATTCACGCTATGTATTTATTTATTTATTCATTTATTTGAAACTCTTACAATTGCACATAAATACGTGGTGGCAAGTTCCCTAACTATCTCTACATGAGATCCCTAACTAACTATCCCTATCCCTAACTATCTCTATCTATCACCGTCTCCCTATAACCCTCTTACGGAATAACTATTTCATTCCCCTCAAAAACACTTCTATACTTCCATTCGAATCCCTACCTGTCCTATTCAAGAAGTTGCTTAGATTGTTTTTTTTTTCGAGATTTAATCTTTTGACCTCTAGGGTTGAGATATCTTAATTAAAATCGAAACACGTGGAACTTTTATATCCGTTTTTCTTCAGATTCCAACTACAAACTTCCATATCAAATTTATGGATTCTTTTTTTACACTAATTTATTAAAAACTTTTGACGTTTTGATGTCATCTGGTCGTCAGAAACACACACACATATACAGAAAAGGACAAAGTCGTCTACCAACACAACAAACACAAATGTCACATATTTAATAGTGTTATGGCGGTATTTTGATCGTCACTTAGTTTTCATGGCGAGGTTTACGATGATAGTATCTAACATCTTTGAAAGATATTGAAGTATGTATAGCTATATACAGTGAGTTTCTCCACAATTACCGCAATTATTCAGTTGGTACCAGTTCTACTTTCGTGAATTCGCGTATGTACTAGTGTATACGAACATGAATCTGCGTGTAAAAGAGCGACCTATTCAAAACAATTCTATTTGATTGCGTTCCGAAACGAACGCTATGGCAATAAAACTCCGCGGTTTATTTTTAGGAGGCAATGCATGGCATGACGGGTAAATCGTAAAAAAGAGACAATTTAATTTTCTTCCAGCCAAACAATTCAATTCAGAAAAGAAAACAGATTCGTTCTTGGTGTTTGTTCTCCTTAGCTGTGATGAATAGAAATATATACACATTGCTTTAGACGACGAAACTTGAAGCTGAACTCCGTTCTATAGATTTCTCTTTCCGGGTATACCAAACATATTTTTTCATTTGAAATTATAGTTTTCAAGTAGTGTTTCTTCGACTAGTTTATGTCCAATCGAGAAGAAGAACTTCATTTTCTATTTGTATTTCTTTATTGCGTTTTCAACATCGTTTATCAAGATTTTTTAAAGCTTGATTAATCACGGGGTCTTGATAAAACGGCTGGGCTAGAAGTTTTGAGAAATAAACGGGCCCTTCTCATATCACTATACATATTTGTCTACTTATATATTTTGTAGACTCTTCTCTACACAATCTATTAGCTGGCGACTATCGTATCTACGGCTTTACATAGTATATCAATATATATTAGTTATCCGTCTAGATAGCTACCGGCATATTCTATAGTCATAGAGTCTAGACCGTAGACCATTTAATCAAATGATAGTAATCTCGCGTCGTAGGGGTAGGTGAACCGGTCGCAAGGGGATGGGGAGGGCGTCGTTTCTCTTTGAAATCCGACGCTTTGGGTATAGTCAAGTTAGCGGGTACCGGTATGGGGTTGCATTTCTCAGTGCACTGTTTGAGGGTGGTTCTAATGGAGTCATGTTATTGGATCTTTTTTCGCTGATCTAACTCAATTCTATGCGTTTCAATTTATGTACTTTTTAGGGTGGGATAACTAATGAAGATAACTAGGGCGCTTCCTTCCGTTAATTGCTAAGCTATAGCTATGGCACTGCTTTATAGAAACTAGTCACCTTTGGGCTTGGGTTTGAGTCCTGTATAAGGTATGGCTTTTTATTAATGTCCTTTTCACGTATCATCACTTCATTCTTTCATTATCATCTGCTCATTTGTCAACCGACCTAACATCAACCTAGCTGTTGATGGAGTCGTTCAGCAAACAATACCATCATCATAACATAGCACCGCAATGATCGACCTACGGTATAAAAAAAACATCGAAATATGACATATGCATACACACAAAAAAAATGAAAAATTGTACGAATAATCACAAGAAGTTTGTGGGTTTATTATTCTCTCTTTTTGAAAAAAAACGTATTTCAAAATATGTTCGATCCGTATCGACCAGCAATTCTTTTTTTTTTTTTTGTAAACCATACTTCTTGAATCTTTTACTTCATTTATATGAGTTACCACTAGGTATTGCTGTGTGTATATTTATAATAAGGTTTTACATTTTTTTTCAATTTTCATCCGTTTCAGAATTATTTTTTCCTTATTACGTAAGTATAAAGTAGTTGGATCAGACTAGGAGCCTCTTTAGTATATTTCACGGTTGGGTAGACGTTAAGGCTCAGCTAAAAACAGAGATTATTTTTATTTCATCATCATTTCGTCCTTGTTCATTACTTACATGTTTCATTTTATTACAATACTAAAACCTACGGGATACTAATAATCCCATAAATTGGAAGGTGAAACGCTATATAGGAACCATACGGACAGGTTTATGAAGTTCCAAGTTCTCAATTGTAATTAGCGTACACGATGTTATCATGCACATTCACATAACTTAATAATAAGCTCTCACGTCCATGACCTAACCTTGGTATTGTCTTCATTGTTGCAGTGTGCGGAGTGTAATGCATAAATATCTGGAGAAGAAAAGTGAAGTGAACTTCGACAAAATCTTCAATCAAATGTTAGGTAAGTGTCGCTATTGTTACCCGTTTGACCGTCTTTCTTTATCTATCAGCAGAAACGGTCGGTTGTCAAACTTGTGCTTGTTGTGTTTTGCGCACAGCCTTGTTTATCAAGATCATTATGTTATTTGTCTTATCCAATCAAAAAGGCTATGGTTTTGCGCCATAAAGGGTTCGATTTTTGATCATTATTTGAAATTCGAACGCATCGTTGATCGCAATATGCAAGTGTGTTCGCTATGACATTAATTGGCATTATTGCACAATTATTATTGAATATATTTCAGAAGATTCAGTAGTTATTAATATAAGTATTGAATAGAATTTAAATCCAATTATATTTCATTTATTGTTGTAGATATTGAAAATGCAATGGATGTTAATTTATTCAAAGTGTATCGTCTTACATTTAGGACTTTTTAAGAATGCAGTATAGGCGTACCATGATTTTCAAAATCTTTCACAGCACTGTAATCAGTTCAATCCCTTCAAAAATTAAACAGTTCGAAGATGAATTCATTTTTCGAAGTTTTTTTAGATATCTATGGAAAATATTATTGAAAACACTGTGTAATTATTCAGAACTCAATTTGAAATTGAACACGCCATGCATATTATCGTACATCTTTGCAGTCTAAAGGTGATCAGAATCTTCGCTTCCTTGTCCACGCGAGCTGAAGATTGTCTACAAGCAAAACAAACACAAACACCACCGTAATGAATAGCTGTGGTATTTTAAGAGTCAACGATTCACACAGAGGTTTGATGAGAGGAAGAGGATTTACAATTAGGAACCCAACTACGTCTTTCGAAAACGTTGTACATTTAAAGCTGCCGGTATTTAGTCTCGACTCCTCGATACACTTCAATTCGAACATATATACACGCGAGTACTGGCTCGCGAGCATGGTTTTCTCCCATGACGCGTTACGCCAGTTGGTCGTTAAACATCACACCCTGACGTCGTTAATCAGCGCTTTGTTGTCATCGAAATCTGCATGCAGCTGTGGTTTATATACAATAAAACTTTTTATGACTGTCGATTATACATTTTTGGCGCTGCTCATGTGACTTGTGTTCTCGTATAGGCCTACATACTGCTATGTATATATACAGTATTTTGGTAAAATATAGAAAACCGAAATAATTAACGTTCAGCCGTTTGATGTCACGCCCCTACTAATTACCATGTTGTGTTGAGTTGTTTTTCTGTTTTTCATCAACATAATCATGTAGAATACAAATTCGAAAATGAAACTTTTCGAATACTAGAATATTGTATTTTTGTGATATTTCGTTTAGCCTTCAACAGTGAACGTAAGGGGGGAAATCTTATGTCAATGACGCTGTCGTGTTGATCAATGAACATGTGGATAAGCTAAGCATGAAGTGAAATACATCAAGTTCCTATTTGGCTTGTTTTTTATGAGCAACAAACTATATTGCTTCGGTAAACTCTCATGTCAAATTGAGCGTGGATCCCGAGTCTCACATAAGGTGTGTTTTTTTAACATCTTTCGTATGTCATCCGCTCATTCGTATCCCCAAATAACCTAGCTGTTGATGGGGTCATTAAACAAAACAAACCATTAACAAACGTATCGACACTAATTGTCGATTGTACAGAGCTTACTTTGCCAATTGTGAAAATATATTGTTCGAGGTTATTAACATTATTTAACGACACCGCCAACAGCGAGCTCATTCTTCAGGCTGTGGATAAATGATCGATTGATCGAAATGCATACGCAAAAATCTTCGAGCATACGCAGAAGGATTGTTAAAAATATCTCTTTGAAATGAAAAAATGAAGTACTGTAGTAGGTCTATACCGAACTGAGATGAAAAAGTTATAGGCCCAGAGAGTTGGTTGCATATAGATTTATGTGATGCACGGCTTGAACCAAAGTAGAAGGCCCTTTTCTCCCTGGCTGAACTTTCAACCCTGCAAGTGCTATATACGTAGAATTTGACAGGTATTAGACAAGCCACAGACAAAACATTCCTTGACATTTGGTTCAAGCTTTATACGAATAAAAAATGTGAATTTTACTTCGAAACTTGAATAAAAATTTCACTCAAATTTGAAATTTTAACCAGTTCCATTTATTCTAGTTGTTGAATGATATAATTATTATATATTAATTATTTGATCATCAGTTAGGCCCTACTTCTATCCTGTAAATATGATTATATACTGAATGTATAATGTACAATGGGGTGCAGGTAAGATCCTACTTTTATCTCTCTCTCTCTCTCACTCAACGATCCTACTTTCGTCGATAGCCTTAATTGGGGAACAATGATTTCGTATCAGATTTCGAAGTTATTAAAAAAAAAGTTATCAGATTCTTTCTGGGAAAAAATGATATCAAAGCACAACAGACGTGTGTGCAATACTACTTCCATCAATAAGCCATAATTGGGGAACAAAGATTGTGTATCAGATTTCTATGTTATTAAAAAAAAACGAACAGATTCTTTCTGGGAAAAAATAACATCGTGGCACAACAGACTTTTGTGCAATCGTCTTATAAGTCACGTACGGTGGGGCATCTGCAAATTTATTTCAATTACGAAATTGTAATTACAAATTGGTTTGAATGTCCTTCTCAAATTATCGTACAGTAAACAATATATTTTTCAATTATTTATAATGTATGTTCTACCATTGATGGATCAATATATCATATATTCAGTGATTTAATAGCCATATGTTGCTGAAGAAGATGATTGTTTATTCATCTTTATTTTAGGCAGCTACACGGTGAACCATAAGCAAATAGTGAGTTCAAAAATATGTAAATGTTTCGTTTATTTATGAGTTTAGTATGTACAAATATTAGTGTATTTTTTTCTGCTGTAGATAGGTATTTCTACGCAGTGATATATCTGTACAAATGTAGGTTCTTATTCAACTTCAAGTTTCTTCATTTGTATCAAATTGTGACTCCAAAAAGACGTTTTACATCGTTCATGATGTACATATTGGGGCTTACACAATTATGCCCGCACATCTTGACGGATTTACAGGGTGCACTTTCGCCACATATATCTCAAGAACTACAAACACTACGGACTTGCGGTAAAATGCAATAAATGAGTAATACCCTCACAATTAGATATGCCTAATCAAAAATTGAAGAATAATTTTTATTATGGAGCAACAATTGAATCAAAATGTGCCCAACTTGATGGTTTTCACTGCTTAATTCCCGGTTACCGAATAATAGTAAAAACAAATTACCACCGCACATCCTTAAGTTCAACTTTGCTTACCAATATTTGAAATTCTGATTCGTCGTTTATTCTACAGTTTTCCCAATTTCCTTGGTCAAAATGTGTGATGTAACCAGATTTTGTCCAAATCTAGAAATGAAAAACTCCCCCATCTAGCGGTGGTTACTGGAACTATTTCAGTATTATCCCCTCTTCGCTTTTACAACCCACAACCAAACTTTTGAACGCATATCGAACTTGGGTCGAGCATTTCGAAGAAAAACATTCTCAGCCAAGATGCGGGCTCAAAGGACACCACAACCCTGAAACTAGATTTTAACGAAAAAAGACGATATATCTCCCTAATTTTAGAGGGAACTAGAAATCATCTCAATTTCATTAATTATAATCAAATGTATTTGTCCTCCAGGACGCGGCCTTTTTCAGTCGTGACGTAGACGTTACTCGATTCTGTTTATGTTTCTATACAGAATCGGTAATGCCTATACGGCATGACATGTGGTCTCTGGAGGACAAAAGTTTAAATTTTAATTTCTGAAATTGAGATGATGATTTCTAATTTTCTTCAACATTGGGGAAATGGATATTATCATCATTCATTGGGATCTAGTTTTAGGGTTGTGATGTCCTATCTGGTCTTGGTTCGATCCCAGCCACCGTCAATCTTTACAGGGATGTTTCGTGGTCTTCTCTGTATAGTTCAGACTATTGCCGGGTTGGGTTCTACAATTCAAGCAACGACCGGCTTCCTTCCCACTGTCTTTCCCACTATCAAAGAAACCATCATCTCATTAATCATTCATGCGACGCCAATATATCCTGGTTATCACAACAGTTCGTCGTTAAACCCAATAGAAATAGATACATTCATCTGTGAGACTGTAATACCTGAGGATTATTAACCAACACTATAATAGTGGAATGCGTAATTATATATCAAATGATCGTAGTAGTAATAACTACAAAGGGTAAATATCTGGCATTTTTATATTTCACCTGAAAAACTGAAATATTGCTTCTATAGTGGATGTATGTAATGACAACAAAAAGTCACATTTGTTATTTTATTATTTGCAAAAATGAACTTTTTGTGCTGTCATAACTGTATATGTAAATTGTGAATCGCAAATGCGTCAGTGAAAATAATGTCTGCAATGTTTGCATAATGTACTTATTCTCACAGTTCAACAATAACATACGAGGTTCTGACGTCATGCCTTCAAGTCTCAAGTGTATAAACTTCAGGTCTAAGCATATTTGGTGCGATCTTTTTATCTGTCCTCAGTGCTCGGTCCTCAAGTCGTTCACTGCTGCACCATGTTCCTCTTAAATATGCATCCTATTCGTGGAATGGCCTCTCAAATAGTGAATGTCTCGAATTTATTGCGTCTTTTTCGTTGAGTGGATTCACAAATAATGGATATTAATTTGTTGCGTCTTATTTGTGAAATGGGCTTGCAATACAAATAATGGATTTTTCGAATTTGTTCCATCCTATTTGTGAAATGGGCTTGCAATACAAATAATGGATTTTTCGAATTTGTTGCATCTCATTCGTGAAATGGACTCAAAGATAATGGATTTTTCGAATTTATCAGCTTATTCGTAAAATAGACTCACTAACAATGGATTTTTCGTATATATTGCATCTTATTCACGAAATTAACTCACAAACAATAGATTTTTCGAATTTGTTGCATCTCATTCGTGAAATGGACTCAAAGATAATGGATTTTTCGAATTTATTACGTCTTATTCGTAAAATAGACTCACTTACAATGGATTTTTCGTATATATTGCATCTTATTCACGAAATTAACTCACAAACAATGGATTTTTCGAATTTGTTGCATCTCATTCGTGAAATGGACTCAAAGATGATGGATTTTTCAAATTTATTACGTCTTATTCGTAAAAAATACTAACAATGGATTTTTCGTATGTATTGCATCTTATTCACGAAATTAACTCACAAATAATGGATTTTTCGAGTTTGTTGAATCTTATTCGTTCAATGGACTCACAAATGATGGATTTATCGAATTTATTAAATTTCTTTCCAGATCATTTCCATAGTTGTACAACTAAGGAGCATTTCATATATTCATACAGTTTATTTTCTGAAGTGTAAGAACATTTTTTAATGTTCTAATATACGTTGTTGCATAGGTTCGTATTTTGGAATCAGGCCATTTCGGGACATTGAAAACTCGAATAGAATTGTCATCTATAGACCTATACAATAATGTGAAACATTTGCCAAAACATTATAAGAGATTGCCATTTACCAAAAAGTATTTGATTAATAAATGTATATATGTAAAAACATTATAAGATATTGCCATTTACCAAAAAGTATTTAATTAATAAATGTATATATGTATAGGATACTTTTTCACGTTTGAAAAAAATGAAATATTTTCAACATTTGTTTACATATGAATTTCGATTTTCATTATATATCATATACAAATCCTTTATACCCACATTAAGTACGTGTTGATCTAGTTATAGTAAAAGTTAATCTTCCCTTCTTTCCATCTTCTTCCGAGTTGATCCCTTCACATATTGTTCGCTCTAATCTCTCTGGGTTGAGATGGACTTACTGACGATCTGTTCGCGTAGAGGACCGCGTATTATGGGCCTAGAACAAAGCTAGGGGGGATCGTTAATATGCACTAATTCACGGGATTAGATCAAGTCGCCGCGAGTGAAGGGGAAATTAGAGGCATTATTATTCACTGTGTCGAGTAATGTTCACTTTTTGTCACCGACTTTCTTCAGTAAGCATTTATGAATAAATTGACAGATGAAATATGTAATTAATGACGAATAATGGTGCTGATTTTTTTTTCGTTTAATGCTGCTTTTAACGACCCCACCAACAGCTAGGTTATACGGGGGTACGAATAAGCGGGTGTTACAGTAATTAAACGATGAAGTGATGATGTGAAAGGATGTTTAAAAAAACCAATGCGTCATGCGGGACTCGAACCCACTTCCGACCTGACTTCAATTCCTACCGCAATGCGATAGTTGACAGTCTCGTCTATGGCGCGGAAAACGTTGGGTATAGATGATAACGATTGTAATGTTGATAGAGTAATGAGCCATTGTACGATTAACACTAGGAAAACGCTATATATTGTAGTGCCTAGTTTATAAATATCTGGTGAGTTGTATTATTCCGTTGAAAAAAATACATCCTGCTTCACAACCCATGGGTATAATTATTATATACGCGCCAGCAGTACTCAACATAGGTTGGTATAGCATAGCCAAGAATATCATTAGACTATGGGTTGGTAGGTTATATATTATTCGCGCTCGTCAAAAAGATGGGTCATATTATGTCATGTTTTTTTTAAACCTTGGAAAAGGCTAAGGATGAAGTAGGTAGGATCGCTCGAACAGGGCACCACAAGGGCGATCTCACTGGGGTTGTCGTGACAATTCTGTTAGTGAACCAATAAGAAACCGGTATCAGTTCGCAGATAAGAGACCTATTGGGGGCTAGCGATCGCGTGCACATTTTTTTTCTAGTATTTAATTCATATTCTAACATCTAGATATAAGTGCAATTTTGTAGACCCGCAGTCACAAAAAGTTGACTTATCAGAAATTTATACTGGGAACTAATAGTTATCGGTATAATGATTGCTATTCTATAATTCTATTAACTTGAAAAGTTATAAAAAGTGTCCATCTTTTAAAGATTACAGTTCAGGTATGGTGTCGTTGATTATCATTATGGCCTGGTTGAAAAGTGAAATATTGATCGGTCAATATGAAACGGTGATAAGTTAGGTGGGCCACAATATCCTATTTCAACTCCAAGTTCGCCGATAGTTCACCGCCAACCTAAATCATTATTTTGCTTTGAACGGTTCTAGTTTCAGTGGCAGTGGCAACAACGGTCAAAAGACAGAAATAATCCATTCAGGCCTTCAGAACTTGTAAAACTATCTGAGAAATTACTTTGAAAGGTTCTATTAATTGCGACAATGTCTGATGAAGATGCATCCCATTTGTTTCTTGCGAGTCACATTGACTCTCACAGAAGAATAAAACACCCGAAATACATGAACGATTCGTCACTTGACTATAGTACTATAGTATAGTATAGTAGTAGTGTAAAGTAACATTATCTGATTGGTCAGAATTTGGCTTGTCATCAATGTAATAAGGAAATGGTCATAAGAAATGGGTCTATTTCATTTCTAATACCAATTAACATGAATCACTTACCACAATTTCTTATTGTGACTGGTTACATGGAAACATTCATTTCGCTTATATACACTACTACACTATAGGCCTACCATACTCCACTATTTCATATATTCCGACAGGTTAAAATCTCCTGAAACCTGGTGTACATGTCCTAAAATCTTCCTGAAACCCCTTGAAATCTTCTTTGAAAAAAATCCCTTGAAATCTCCTGAAATCTGAAATCAGGTGTGCACACCAAATTCAGTAGTTGTTTACCTCTCGATATATTTACTAGTCCATTTCAATTGTGAACCAGGCCTTGGGTAAATAAATGACCCATCGATATATCGCGATAGCGTCATTTTCGACACAAAACGACGTGTTCAGATGAGATAATGACGTCAAAGTGGCCGGCCTTTATCACGGCCCGTCGAACGCGAAAGCACACGGTAAAAGCCAGTATATTTGTACTGTCAGTGAATGGAGCTTGTTTAAGGTCCACTGCTCTTTTAATATCGTATTCACAATGCATTGAGGATGGCACTCGCTTACATTCTCTAGTGCGAGTGTGTATGTGTGTAGGTGTTTATATACACTCGGAAATTAATCACTTTGGCAGACGTGAGGATTTTCCAGAGTGGGAGTATATATATATATATATATATATATATATATATATATATATATATATATATATATATATATATATATATATATATGTATGTATATATATATATATATATATGTATGTATATATATATATATATATATATATATATATATATATTTATATATATTTATATATTATATTATATATATATATATATTTTATATACTATATAATAATATTATATTATTATATATATTTTATATATTATATATATGTTATATCATTATATTTATATTATATATCATATTACTATATTTATATTATATATATTAAATATATTATATATATATTATTCAATCATTAGTTGTGTGGAAACGGAATCTTCGCTATCTTCATTTCTACTCTATCTATATTTGTCTGTCATTTTATTGACTATAGAGATATCCAACGTTTATCACATGAGAATCATGAATTTTTCAAATTCTCATAAATAAATAGAAAGTCAATAAATTGACTATTTTAATGATAGCGCATACAGAACAGCACATCCAATACACATCGTGAAAAATTTGTAATATCAAATAGGATATAGGTCTCGAAGTTGGTAAAACTGAAATATCTCTGTTTTTTGTGTGTGTGGTTTACCTTAGAGGCCGTCGATCTCTGCAGTAAGCATCCAAACACGTGGTGTGACTGTCATAACCAAATGTTTATTTACCCGCTGTTGACGCGTCAAGCGAGCATATGTGGCTCGGTCTAACGATATGTATGTTTTATGGCGGCCACTATTCGTCGGACCATCGGTTTATAACGTTGTTGTTGTTCTTCCGCGCAGCCAAAACCTAAATCTAAATCTAACCTGAATCAGCTCAATTTAATCAACTTGATCAACCGAACCTAACCCAAACTAACCTCCTAACCAACAAACATCCTTAACTATAATTTAATCTGAACTAAAACCAATCTAAAACCTACTTCCGGTCCGACGAATATAGCCTGCACTCCGATATTTTATATCGGGTTACCGTTCGGTTTCGATATTTTCGATCGATTCGATATTTTACGTATTCGAATTATGACTCCAATCTAGGTTTATTCTCGTTTCGTTCCGTTTCGTATGGAAATTTAAAATTTCGATATTATTCGATATTCGAATTTTGATGTCGTTTGCAATTTTCATAACGAATGGCTACCCTATTACACCACAAATATTGCAGGCCTACCAACTAAAAAAACGCTTCAAGTGTTGTTGCGTGTGAGTGAGGACGTATGACTAGTGATGTAAATTTTCATGAGAATTTTCAATTTTCTTCAATTTTTTTTTTTTTACGGCATTTAAGTCGTCACAGAAGAAACTGGACCCCACATTGAAGGTGCATTTGCTTACAAAATTGTCAAGACCCTAAATGAGTAGGGCCTACATAAAATATTTACTGACTTTTTGAAGTTTGTGAACATGCATTGGTAGATCCGCACTGAATGTGTTGACTTCTCAGCAATCACCCGTAGGTGAGGCCAGTATAGGGTCTCAATGTACTGTCCTCTTTCGAAAATGACCTAATTGAAAAGTAGCCTAATGAGTAGAGATGTTGAAAATTCTCAATGTTCAAATTGAAAGAAATCCTATTATTTTATTTTGAAAATCACTGAATAAAAATCGATGGGAATGAATTAGATTAATTCATTTAATTCCATTAGATTCACAGAAAATTATCAATGAATTGGAAATTTTCTGAAAATTTCAATGAATTTGCATTGAAAATTTTCAATGAATTGAAAATTTTCTGAAAATGCTCAATTAAAAATTTTCAACGTCCCATCACTACGGATGAAAACGAAATTGAAAGTCCGTGTGACTCTGGAAGAGTTGAGGACGAAGCATTGTTTTCTAAAACCAGGCGGGCATGAGTTCAAGTTCCACATTACGCATGGATTTCTGTGTTATTCTCTTATTCGTACCCTGAAATAACCCAGTTGTTGTCAGATAGTTCAGTTAATCACAGATTATTCTTCATCCAATCAAGTTACTTCTTCTTTCGCTGGTACAATTATAGCGTTTTTATACTATCGTCGTACATCGTTCGTTATAACGTTCCGTTTGTTTCGTATCGATATAATAGCAGTCATGACCGATCCAATCCAGTGTATATAAGGTTGACTAGTTTCTTACTGACTCACACTATAGCTATAAACTTGGCTGAAATGCATTTCACTGCTGCGTGAACTTTGACCTAGCTCTCTTATTAGTTTCCGGTCATTCACCGAGGAGCCACTGAGACCGGCGATGACAATGCCCCGGGCATAGTATATGGGCAGGGAACGATGCAACTGTGATCACTGCTCCTTGGGATTGTAACCACTAGACTAGTGTGATGTGTATAACTTGAATAATAATATTAATAATAATCCACGTTATCAGCTATTTACTTACTTGACTAACTTGCACTTAGTTTTACTCACGTTACACGTACACTTTTACTTACCTAATTAAAAGTTACTTTTACTAACCGAACTAGTAACTTTTTTAGAAAAAAAATATTTCATCAATTAATTAAAATCAAGTAAATCGCGTTTATCAATAATGGGGTATATATAGAAGTGTCCCAAACAAAGAACACATCAAACAAGAAAGTTCCTAGCGACCGTCCTCCCTAGTTCGCATCCCTATCGCAATCGCACATGCGTGAATGGAAAAGTGTGTCAGTATTTTACACAGTGATTAGAAACATCTAAGGAAAAACTATAATAAATCAACAATCGAATTCAAGAAATCCTTAGCATGATTCGTGTTGAACGCTTTTTTATACATACATTTTCAATTGTCATTTTTAGTTCAATTGGATTAGCAAAAAATTCAATTTTACCCTATAGCTCATTTTTTTTCTTTTAGCGCTCCACAGGTCGAAAAAAAGTTGAAATCTATCACTAAATCTAACACGATACTGTATAGTTTTGAGGCGCAAATGCTCCAACCAGTTTTGAGAAAATATATTTTTCTTGATTTTCAAGTGTGTTGAAGTTTGAAGTGTGAAATTTCACGATATCCGAACCGGTTATATCAACTGATGATTAGTGGATTATAAGCCATAATTAGCTGATCAAATTGTTATCACCCTTGGTTATACGTGTACCATTATCGAACCTTCATCAATAATCAACTAATTCATATTTAATTACAGGTGGTGAAACCAGCTCTTAGTTGAAAAGTTATTATACGTTCAAAATTAAAATAAATAATTTCATTTGGAAAAATTTCGTGTCATCATTATCATGTTGATATTTCATACCTCATATGAGTTAAAATCAAAACCATGTGATACATCGACAAAATCGACTCCAATATGCTCTTAAAACACATTCGCTAGATTTGAGTTTAATCTCTTTAGCGTCAGTTTGGTAACTGATGGCGGCGATCCCAGATAACTTGACGATTAAGAGCCTCAACCCGTCGACGTAACTGATTGCATTGCGCGTGAAAACGAATTGATATACGTTCATATAAAACTAATAGAAAATGGTAATAAATAATAATTTTTAATGCAAAAATGTCTATACTAGGCCTATGTAATGATTGGATTCATCGTAAATGGATCAAGATTGTGTATGATTGATCATGATTGTTTTTATCACTTTCATTCATAAAATGTAATAGTTCGTTTTTATTCGAATGCTCAGTCATGCAAGGCGTTGCTGGTGGCAGATCGGGCGTGGGTTCGAGTCCCGCGTAAGGCATTCAATATCATCCGCTCATTCGTATACCTACAAATAACCTAGCTGTTATAGTGAAGTCGTTTTATCATCAATCTATTGCCCACGTGTTGCAAAACCTGTGTAGAAAATGAAATAAGAAAGCAAACAAAAGGAAAACATTAGAACCACTGGTATACGGTTCCATAAGTATAGAATTTGATTGCATCTTCAGTTATGACCATTGTTGCTGTTATGAAATTTTGGAGTGGTAAGATCACCCTTGTGGTACCCCGTTCAAACGATCCTATTTTCCATCCATAGCCTTCATTGAGGTATAATGATTTTGTATCAAGTTTTTATGTTGATAATAAGAAGAAGAATCAAATTTGATTTACCAATAAACTGCTTCCTCGAGCCAATCCAATGTTGAGCGTACAGCGGAGATAGGCTTATAGGCGGTTCATAGGAGCAAATTCGTATTTTCAGAATCAATCTAAGCCGTTTTGTTGGGCATGCATGCACTGTGGTTCGTGAAAAATCAATTGCAATATTGCACGATATCGATCGCTAAAAAATTGAACTATTCCATAACCTTTAGTCGAAGCATTTTTTTTCTTTTCTTTTTTCAAAGTGGTGTGGGAATCGAACCCTGGCACCCACGCTCACAATACGGACCCCTTACCTCCTGCCTCCATGATACAATTCGGGTTAAATACTGAGTTACGAGACCATTTTGAATGAATACCGCTGTGAATACGCGCTCTTCCTCCGGTGATCCTGTCATCTAATAACTATCAGTGAAATCGATAGTCTCGGAGCTGATGTGCTAAATGGACAGAGCCACCGGCATCTCAGTGCATGTACAGCTGAGAGCTAACCACGGTCCCGTCGATCTGTCTGCTCGTGATCGTTGAGTTCACATCTGATCTGACTGATGCGATTGAACCATCTGAACTACGATGTAGTGATACCAACATACTTTATCATGATATAAAGAAAGTGTACCAACTCCCATACCAGTAACATGGACGGTATTTGTGGTTTCTTGCGGTCAGTTGAGCGCCAAATGCGAGGGATTAACAACTACTGAAATCTGGTGTACAATTGACGACTAGTGATTGACCCGCCCACAAACGTCACAAAACAAAACATCCAATCGAATGGGCTGTTTGTTATGTTGGAAAATTGACATTGCCCATCAGAGTATTTCTAAATGCCCAAATGAGGTATAGATCAAGGTGGCCTGCCGACCCTATCACCAGTGCCACGCCTAAGCGTGCTAAGCCACGCCTATCACCAGTGGTCAATTGTGTCGTGAAATCTTTTGAAATTTTCATTAACCCCTTGAAAGTCTTTTGAAATCCCAGAAATCGTTCTGAAACTCCTTGAAAACGTTTGAAATCCTGAAATCAGGTGTAAGACTTATACCAAATGTACGAGTTGTTAACCCCTCGGCCAAAGGTCCCGATTTCCTGTTGCGATTTAGCGGATTCCTTTGTGAACTATAGATGTAGATGAGAGTTGCTACGGTCCCGCTGGCATTGTTGATCCGAGAGTTCAACTCTAGAACTCTAGAAATCTGGTGTACACTTGTCATGAAATCTTCCTGAAATCCCTTGAAATATTCTTGAAATCCTTTGATATCTTCCTGAAATCTTCCTGAAATCTTCTTGAAATCCTTTGAAATCTTCCTGAAGTCCCTTGAAATCTTCTTGACATCCCGTGAAATATCCCTGAAATCCCTTGAAATTTTGAATCGGGTGTACACCAACTTCACCACTGTTGTTTACTCCTCGTGTTGATCTTACAGATAATCTATCATTTTTTCACAATTCTCAAGATGAATATTCGCCTCAATGTTATCATTGACCCACTGTTCTCTGCCGATGTTAGGTTAGGTTTCGCGATATGTAAAACACGCGACCAACTAGTGCTATGTTTACCAGTCGTTTTCTCGCGAGCTCATCTTGTTTCTGATGCAGTTTCTTTCCTCCGCCCAGGTGTATAACCCGAGTGATTGTTTTGCTTCGAGGGTTTGGGCGTAAACATGATCTATCCTCGTCACTTCACGAGCTCTTTGGACATGAGCAGGGCAATTAACATCACCATCAATATTCAATTGTGAACTATATAATTGAATACTTTTGCATGGCCGTACATTATAGATAATAATGAACCGATATTAGAGATGCGAGATTTTCAGATTTTCATGATCCACTTTTTGGATGATAAAAACGAGACAGTATTATACCGTATAGTCCAACATGTTTTTGTTTTTTAAACAAGAGCGCA